>WEIB01000516.1:0-36786 GCA_015476505.1 Urochloa ruziziensis
GCTCCGGGCGCTGCTAGCATATAGGCTCGGGCCAGCTGGAAGGGGATAAGGTGCAAGGTGCCATCAATGCCAGGTGCCCACAGCGCGCGCGGTCCCAGTCGTGGCGCTCTGGCGTGCATGCGCCAGGAGTAGGGAGGAGTTTCGACAGCGACTGAGGCGACATGGCGGTGCAACTAAATGAGGCAATGATGATGCTGTGTGTTGGAGGTGTAAGTGTGGCGGTGTAGCGGCAGGACACGGCGTCGATGTCTGGCAACGCCATGTTGAGCGTGTTAGAGCTCGTGCATGCACGCTGGGAGAAAGAGGATAAAGTGAGGGGCTTTGGTGGGGGGAGAGCTAGCATGGCTAACACAGCTTGACGTGCGCATTGGCACACTTGCCAATGCAGCGGAAAATGGCCAGGCGAGGGAGATCAGGGTGACGACGGCTTTGATGTGGCAGCGGAGCCCACGATTGAAAGAAAGCTAGTAACCATACATTGGTAACAATCATGAATTTTTGTATGTTGAGCTATGTGTATCACATTTTCACCATTATGGTGCTTTGCCAAAATATAGTTTGCTTTGAGACGAGCGTTTTTATTATTCTTGTAAACGTAAAAATAGGTATTAGATGTCCAGTGTGAGATCAAACTCACGATTTAATTTTGAGTATAAAACATTCATCAAGCCAGTTATTGAGTATGCCATGTGTTATATTAGTTAATTCCCTAGAAGATATAGTTATGTTAACCTGATGAGAAAGACAGATGTACTGTTAAAATGAATGATATTGACATATGCGCACATACCCTACATGTCCTCATAATGGATGACATTTTCTAAACCAGACATAGTTGGGATGTAAACTAGAATGACAGACAGCGAAGAAACTTATTTTCATTTTGCAATTAAAGAAGATGAGTAATAAAATACAAATGGAGAAAAAGGGAAATTAAAATTCACTTATGTTCGTATAAAGGAACAAGAATGATGCGTCCAACCAGTCACTTAATTAGAACTGAGCTTGCATCCAGTTAACTGTCCTTCTATCCACTTGGAAGGCCTTGGCAAGGATATCATCTGATATTGATGGCTTTGATCCAAATACTGTGTTGGCTATAGTGATTACCCCAGGGTTTTGGCTGCTCAAGGCTGCAATAGCTACAGCATTGTCTGTTCCATAGTTGTACTGAAAATGGACAAGACCCTTGGGGAACACAAAACATCACCCTTGTTGAGAACCTTGGAGATCAAAGTGTTGTTTGGATTTGACGTAACAAAGCCAACATAGAGTGAGCCCTCAAGGACTGCTAGTATCTCAGTGGCACGAGGGTGAGTGTGAGGTGGGTTTTGGCCTTTTGGGGCATAGTCTATGCGCACCATGGAGATCCCCATCGTGTTCAATCCAGGGATTTGCACAACATTGGCCGCTGTCACGGCTGATCCCTGTATGTTCCTGGTGTTACCAGCCACATGAAGGCCGGAGAAGAAGAAGTCTTCCACAACAGCGTCTTTGGCATCTTTGCATGCAAAACCATTAACATTCACTGCATGTTTTATATCCATGTAAGAAAAACTCGTAACTATGATACAGTTTCTTGGATCTTGGTGAAAAAATTGATCTGTGAAACAACAAACAAAACAATAATTTTGCTTTACCTTGAGACATCTTGTCTGCAACACAGAAGTCCTGGAGAAGGCTCGGATCCGAAGCGATGGCACAACACCATGTCGTTGTAGCCAACAGAGCAAGGAAGGACAGATGGCTGGCCATCTAGGTCTCAGATTGTTCCTGACTAAAACTATACTGAGTTTGATGCACTAATAAGCTCTGAAGTGATGTCCTTGAATGTTGTACTAATTGCTTTCTGTGTGGTTACGAATCATGGAGGAACTTGATATTTATAGAAGTGTTTAAGCATCACCGTTGGCTCGTGGGAATTGACTTAATTATATATAGTTGTCTGATGATTAGGCACCTAGGAACAAGTCTTCCAATTTACATGGCCTCATTGCGTGTGAATGATTTAGATGCATAGCCTAGACACACCTGCTTCCATAATAATTGTTTATATGAGACACGGCAAGAACCAGTCAGTTATGTCTTGTGCTTCCATAATAATAGGCAGGACGGCATGTGGCAACAAAAAGAACCAGTCAGACATATCTCTCTGTCCAGATGGAGATCTCTTGCATATATATATAATGGTATAAAAAATGGAGCACGCTCAAATAATGAAGTTGCATCCGTTAATATAATAAGTCAAGGTGTGGTGTGATGACAGTTAGATACCAAGCTTAGTCCTCTCGTTTGTCCTGAGGTTGATGCCTGTATGGTAAGCTCCTTCCTAGCTAAATACGACTACAAGATACATAATAGTATTGCTTTGAGAGTTGAAGAATCGTTTGTCAAGAATCTAGCTTCTTATTATATCCCGTCGGTCATCACTTGTCAGCTAATAATTGTGCAAATGCAAAAGTTCTGAGAGTTTTTTTTTTTTTGATACGCAAGTTCTGAGAGTTTTAGAAGTCACTGTCACAAGCCAATCTATCTATCTATATCTATCTGTCCATCTATACCTATACTAATCACAAACTCTCTAAAAATTCTCATTTAACGGAGAAAAAACAGATATGACTAACCATTTGTTGGATATATGCCCTAGAACCAATTGGATTGGATCCACTAATGGGCCTACAAAGTGGAAGCCCATTAGCGTGGCCCATTAGCACTAGAGGGAGTACACCAAGTATTAGTCCCACATTGCTAATGGACGAAGGGGTGGGAGGTTTTCCTCCCTATATATACGAGGGAGGGGCAAAGGGGAGATGAGCAAGCCAGTTGTGCCGCCCCTCCTATAGCCGCTGCTACAGTACCCGCGGTACTGTTCACACATGAACAGTTCACGCGGTGAACAGTAACCGCCCTCCCACGCCGCCGTTCTCCTGCCGCGCGCCTCGGTGCTGGCACACCGACGCTCGGCGTTCCAATCTCCGTACGTGTGGATACCTCGGAGGTACTACATCTGAAGCACTAGGACGAACCGCAAGTCGCAGGACCAGACGGACGTTCGCAACTTCACGGCACTGCTACCTCGACGCGCTTCTCTACACCGAGACGGTTCCGCTGCATCTGCGCGTCTAGTGGTAACGATCTGAGATCTATAACTGCAGTTGTTCCTGGTTTCGGGGTACACGGTTTTGTATTGTGCTAGCGTAGCCTCCCCGAATCCCTACAGTGGTATCAGAGCCGTAGCTGCTTCGTTATAGATTCGATCGTGGGCATATGGAGATATGCGTGGTTGTAGATGAGTCTCTGATCGGTTCGTGATCTTTGTCGTGATGGTTGTGTAACGAATTGCTCCTACCGGTCGGTTTTTCCGCCATCGGAGCTAAGTGATACTCGTAAACCCATGCATGGTGAGATGTAGATCAATTGGATTGGTCGAATCGAACTTAGGTCAATGGCCAGGCGCATGGGATGCGTGACAGTGAAGATTGGAACTGAAACCGGGCCGGAGAAAGATGCGAAAACAAGATGTTCGGTAAAACAGTCATAACTTTCGCATACGATCTCGGATGGAGACGATTTTTATATGAAAATTCATCTACAGAAAAAGTTACGTCCGTTTTAGACTGCCTTTGGCAGTTTCGCCGAAATCAGATTTGCGAAATTCGGCTGGGAAGATGAAGTTTTCTGCGTTTTAAGTTTAGACATCGGAATCGCCTAACTTGTTTTTGCAGAAATTCATGTGATCGGTATGGCCCTTATGTGTATGTGATGCATGTATGTAATTGAATCATGACCTGCGTGTCATGAGTGCGGCAATACGGCTGGAGCCATATGTATTGTCAAGTTATTGTAATGGTCTGCGTGCCAACCTGTGATGATCTAAGCGCGATTATGTAATTTATTTACTTGCATGCGTTAGATGTTAGTTCTTGGAGGACTCATCACTGTAGGATGGCATGCATGGATCATGGAGATGGAGATCAACATGATGGATCATGAAGATGGAGATCAACATGATGGACAACACAATGGAGATGGAGATCTACCTGTGATAATGGGCCATACCGTGTCATTATTGTGTGAATGCCGTCCTATAACGTTCTGCTTTTATTTACATGCGACGAATGACGTTTTTTTTAGCATGCGACGATAAAAGTAGAACGATCCCTCAGTAATATTTAAGTTTACGTGCCCTCCCAAACCTTGCACCATCATGTCTTGTACGATCAGTGGTGGGTCTATAAAATTAGGGTGCTGCTGATTTTCCTCGACTAGATGGGTTCGTATCGGATACTTACTCGCACGGGGTTTGGTTACCTTGAACAAAGTCATCTTAACGGTTAAGGGCTTTGGGGCACAAGAGTTGGTCGCCGAGACATAGAGATGTCACCCAACAACAGGAGTCATATGAGATATGATTAGCAAAGAGTTGCTTACCGGTCTACCATGTCTTCTAGCGGTGATGCTAAAGCTCACTAGTCGACTTGTTAGTTGTGGATCCTGAATCACTAGTAATCAATCGAGGGATATTGATTTTAGTGGGAGTAGATTCAGTTAAATGGTTAATTTAATTTACTCCGTCATGGATACGTTGTCTTAGTATTTTGCATTATTATTTGTTGTAGATCAATGGCTGTCAATGCACCGTTTACTTTACGTTCGATCCTTGAGAAAGAAAAGTTGAATGGAACAAACTATGCGGATTGGATCCGCAACGTGAGAATTGTTCTCAGGGCAGAGAAAAAGGAGGATGTTCTAGACACCCCTTTACCAGACGAGCCTGCTGAAAATGCAACTGCTGCTGTGAGAAACGCCCACCAAAGAGTGTTGGACGTTGATAATCAGATAAGCTGTCTTCTACTTGCTAGTATGGAACCTGAGCTGCAGATGCAGTTTGAGGGATATACTACACACAATATGATTGTGGCTCTCCAGGAAATGTTCCAAACTCAAGCTAGGACCGAAAGGTTCAATTTGTCCAAAGCTTTTGTGGAGACAAAGTTGGCAGAAGGTGCAGCAGTTGGGCCACACGTGATCAAGATGGTTGGTCACACTGAGAGATTGGAGAAGCTAGGCTTCCCAATAGGTCCAGAGTTGGCCACTGATTTTATTCTAGCGTCACTTCCGCCAAGCTACGGTAGCTTCATCTCGAACTACCATATGCATGGGGCAGAGAAGGGCTTGAATGAGCTGTGTGGCATGCTTAAAACAGCAGAGGCTGACATTAAGAAGAGCAATGGTGGCGGCCATGTGATGGCGATCCAGAACAAGCCTAACTTTAAGAAGAAGGGCAATTGAAAGAAGAAGGGCAAGGCCAAAGATGTGATCAACAAGCCAAGCTCGGATCCCAAACCTGGACCAGCGCCTGATAAGCCATGCTTTTACTGTAATGAACTGGGTCACTGGAAGAGAAACTGCAAGCAGTACCTAGCTTCGCTAAAGAACAAGGGAAGTAAGAGTACTTCCGGTTCAGGTACGCTTCAGGTTTATGTTACCGATATCTTCCTCGCTGATTCTTATGTTAATTCCTGGGTATTTGATACCGGATCGGTTGCTCATATTTGCAATTCGATGCAGGGAATAATAAGAAGTAGAAGCGTGGAAAGAGGAGAAGTTGATTTTTGCGTGGGCAACAATGCAAGAGTTGCAGCGCTGACCGTCGGGACGATGCAATTTCACCTCCCATCAGGATTTATAATGGAACTAAATAATTGTTATTATGTTCCTAGTTTAAGTCGAAACATTGTGTCTCCTTCATGTTTGATGAAGGATGGTTATTCATTTGCGAGTGAAAACAATGGTTGTGTGATCTCTAAGAATGGCATGTTTGTGGCTTTTGCATCCATTGTGAATGATTTGTTTATTTTAAATCTTGATGGTGCGCCTATCTGTAATGTAAGTGCTAAAAGGCCTCGGCCTAATGATTTAAGTCCGACCTATATGTGGCATTGTCGTTTGGGTCATATAAGTGAAAAGCGCATGAAAAGGCTCCATTCAGATGAACTTTTAACTTCGTTTGATTTTGAATCATACGAGACATGCGAAGCTTGTTTGCTAGGCAAGATGACCAAGACGCCATTCACAGGTTTTCCTGAGAGGGCGCATGACTTATTGGAACTCATACATACGGATGTGTGTGGACCGATGAGCACGACAGCTAGAGGTGGATTCCAATACTTCATTATCTTCACTGATGATTTTAGTAGATATGGCTATGTCTACTTAATGAAACATAAGTCAGAAACCTCTGAAAAGTTCAAAGAATTTCAAAATGAAGTGGAAAATCAACGTGGTAAGAAAATTAAGGCCTTACGATCCGATCGTGGAGGTGAGTATTTGAGCCACGAGTTTAGCAGTCATCTAAAGAGTTGCGGAATTGTTCCACAACTTGCGCCGCCTGGAACGCCTCAGAGAAACGGCGTGTCCGAGCGACGTAATCGAACCTTGTTGGACATGGTACGATCAATGATGAGCCAGTCAGACCTACCGTTATCGTTTTGGGGATATGCTCTAGAAACAGCAGTTTTCACACTTAATAGGGTACCGTCTAAATCCGTGGATAAGATACCATATGGGATATGGACTGGCAAGACTCCCAGTTTGTCTTTTCTGAAAATTTGGGGTTGTGAAGTGTATGTCAAGAGACTTCAGTCAGACAAGCTTACACCCAAGTCGGATAAGTGCATATTCGTGGGATATCCAAAAGAAACTATTGGATATTATTTCTACAACCGATAAGAGTGCAAAGTGTTTGTCGCTCGAAACGGTGTTTTCTTGGAGAAAGAGTTTCTCAAAAGCGAGAAAAGTAGACAAAAGGTGTTTCTTGAAGAAATTCAAGATGAGCCCATGAGGCAAGACTCTACGAGTGATGCTAATGTAGCAGAACCCGTGGAGGCACCGGTGGTGAGAAATGAACCACCACAACCACGAAGGTCCGAAAGGCCACGTCGTGCAACTGATAGAATGAATCTCCTAATTACAGGAGAGCGCGACATATTGTTGATGGAAAACGATGAGCCTAGGACATATGCGGAAGCAATGATGGACCCAGATTCCGAGAAATGGCAGAGTGCCATGAGATCCGAGATAGATTCCATGGGACACAATCAAGTTTGGAACTTGGTTGATCTGCCTGAGGGTGTTAGACCCATCGAGTGCAAATGGATCTTAAGAAAAAGAGAGATATGGACGGAAATGTTCACGTCTATAAAGCACGGCTTGTTGCAAAAGGTTTTCGACAAGTTCGAGGAGTTGACTACGACGAGACATTTTCTCCAGTAGCGATGCTTAAATCTATTCGGATCATCCTAGTAATAGCTGCGTATTTCGATTATGAGATATGGCAGATGGATGTCAAAACAGCTTTCCTAAATGGAAACCTTGATGAGGACGTGTATATGATACAGCCTGAAGGTTTTGTCGATCCGACCAATGCTGGAAAAATATGCAAGCTTCAGAAATCCATTTATGGATTAAAGCAAGCATCTCGGAGTTGGAATATTCGTTTTGATGAGGTAGTCAAAGGGTTTCGTTTTCATCAAAATGTAGAAGAGCCTTGTGTTTACAAGAAAGAAAGTGGGAGCGCTGTTGTATTTCTAATTTTATATGTGGATGACATATTATTGATTGGGAATGACATTCCTATGCTAGAATCCGTAAAGACTTCACTGAAAAATAGTTTTTCTATGAAAGACTTAGGAGAAGCAGCATATGTTCTGGGCATAAAAATCTATAGAGATAGATCAAGGAGGCTTATAGGATTAAGCCAAGATACTTATATTGACAAGGTGCTGAAACGGTTCAGCATGGAGCAATCCAAGAAGGGGTTCTTACCTATGTCACATGGTGTACACCTCAGCAAGAATCAGCGTCCTCAGACAGCTGATGAGCGAGAGCGCATGAATAAGATTCCGTATGCTTCGGCAATTGGGTCTATCATGTATGCCATGATAAGTACTCGTCCAGATGTCTCATTTGCTCTAAGTATGACGAGCAGACACCAGTCTGATCCGGGTGAGAGTCACTGGACAGCGGTGAAAAGTATTCTTAAGTACTTCAGAAGGACTAAAGATATGTTCCTAGTCTATGGAGGTGAGGAGGAGCTCGTTGTAAACGGTTACACCGACGCTAGCTTCCAAACTGATCCGGATGATTCACAGTCTCAATCAGGATTCATATTTACTTTAAATGGTGGCGCTGTGAGTTGGAAGAGTTCCAAGCAGGAGACCGTGGCCGATTCTACAACAGAAGCCGAGTACATCGCAGCTGCTGAAGCTGCAAAGGAAGGTGCTTGGATGAGAAAAATTCTCATTGAGCTTGGTGTGTTTCCGAATGCGTCTAGCCCATTGAATCTCTTTTGCGACAACAATGGGGCTATTGCGCAGGCTAAGGAGCCAAGGAATCACTCAAAGAACAGACATGTACTGCGGAAGTTTCACCTCATTCGAGAGATCATTAGACGAGGTGATATCAAGATATGCAAAATACATACGGATCTAAATGTTGCTGATCCTTTGACAAAGGCTCTTTCACAGCCTAAGCATGAGGCGCATATGAGAGCTATGGGTATTGGATATCTTCTAGATTAGCTCTAATGCAAGTGGGAGTCATATTTCATAGTATCCATGATAAAGCACTAGGTGTTCATTGAATATCCATGAAAGGCAACTTGTATTGATCGACAATTATGTGAATTGTTTGTGAAACTCTTTACTTGTATGGTTATTCTAAAGTTATCCCTAGTCAGAATTCATGCTAGAACACACATGAACATTAGACTAGCACATGTATTAGTTGATGACTATGTTTCACAAGTCATGAACATGCAGATGTAAAACTAATAATGTGGGCACATGTATGACATGGGCTGGATTGACCCAACGTGAGATGTTGTAATATTGTTCTCTGTTTCACAACGTGTATGCTTTGTCCTAAGACCTGAGATTGCCGCATGTACTCAAGATGTGAATTGACTTACTTAGGGGCTATCAAACGCTACACCGTAATTGGGTAGTTATAAAGGTAGTTTTTCGGGTTTGTCAGGAAGCATGCTGTGAGACATGGTCAATCAAGATGGAATTTGCCCCTCTCTATGTGAGAGAGATATCTCTGGGCCCCTCGAGTGATCGGATCAAGAAATGCATGGTCGTGCTAGGTTAAGTGTTAACCTCTTGAAGGATCCGACTCACAGGTTCGAGAAAGAGAGGTCAGCTTGGAGAAGCTAGACCAAATATCGCGAGGCAAAGGGAATAGCATGTATATGAGTTGTGATGGTTCGTCTGATATGATCTTTACGTGCACTTAGGAGTTGACACGTCTTGCTAGAGACCGCTATCAACTATTGGTCGAGTAGGAGTACTCGAACCATGTCTATGTGTGCGTGAACCCATAGGGTCACACACTTAAGGGGTTTGGAACATTTAAATACTTAACTAAGAGATTGTCTCTAGTGCAAGTGGGAGACTGTTGGATATATGCCCTAGAGCCAATTGGATTGGATCCACTAATGGGCCTACAAAGTGGAAGCCCATTAGCGTGGCCCATTAGCACTAGAGGGAGTACACCAAGTATTAGTCCCACATTGCTAATGGACGAAGGGGTGGGAGGTTTTCCTCCCTATATATACGAGGGAGGGGCAAAGGGGAGATGAGCAAGCCAGTTGTGCCGCCCCTCCTATAGCCGCTGCTACAGTACCCGCGGTACTGTTCACACATGAACAGTTCACGCGGTGAACAGTAACCGCCCTCCCACGCCGCCGTTCTCCTGCCGCGCGCCTCGGTGCTGGCACACCGACGCTCGGCGTTCCAATCTCCGTACGTGTGGATACCTCGGAGGTGCTACATCTGAAGCACTAGGACGAACCGCAAGTCGCAGGACCAGACGGATGTTCGCAACTTCACGGCACTGCTACCTCGACGCGCTTCTCTACACCGAGACGGTTCCGCTGCATCTGCGCGTCTAGTGGTAACGATCTGAGATCTATAACTGCAGTTGTTCCTGGTTTCGGGGTACACGGTTTTGTATTGTGTTAGCGTAGCCTCCCCGAATCCCTACACCATTTGATCCACGATAGACCACGTGATAGATGGCCGTGATCTCATCTGGATCATTTTAGGAAGAAAACTCACGTGGGAGCCAACTCCATTGATGGACTTGCAAGAAAAAAAAAGTCTAGTTAGAATATACGCCCATCACAGATAAGCCCTGATCTCATCTGTGATGGGCATCGCCATCGTGAGCCCAAGCTCCAGGCCGTCATTGAGGAAGTGGACTAGAACAACTCCGATCCTGCCGAGCCAGAAGACCTAAGACTGCCATAATCTCAGGAACAGGCATGGCAACCATCGTGACCAACCTGAGGAACGCTGCTGTGATGGCAACCATCCAGATGGGCGCCGTCAGGACTTCAATCGCCGACCTGCTGGTGATCTCCGTGATCAACTCTGGAACTACGCCCGGGACCTCTGGGAGGAACTCGAGAATCGCCACCAAGCAAGATATGCGGCCGAGCTCGAGCGCCACGCTCGATACGACGAAGACTACAGTCCCCCTGACCGTCGAGGAGCTGGCGCTGACGGAGACGATGAAGCTGCAGCCGAGGAAGAGCGGCCAACTCTACACGAGCTCATCGCGTGTGAATGCTATGACCATGAGTATGGCATGCTGCGCGACGAGAGACGCCCACGCCAACAGCCAGAGCCACGCTGCCGCGGCGGCATCTAACTCAGGGTCGAGGGTGGCCGATTACCTCAATACGAAAGAGTGCGCGACAATGACGACGACTACAATTTCGACAGCTTTGCCGCCTTCACTGCCTGACGTTGTAGTATACCCTGACCGGTTCAAGCCAACCCAGGTGGAGAAATATGATGGTCGCTCCGACCTAAATTGTGGCTCAAGCAGTATCACACGATGGCTAAGGTTGGTCATGACTCCAACGACTAAACTACCGCATACTTTCCGGTCATGCTCGGCCCAGAAGCGCTGCTATGGTTCGAAGGCCGGCCTCCCCTGCAACTCCATTGACAGTTGGCACAACCTCTGTGAGGCATTCTCCAAAAATTACGAAGCCAGCTACACCCGTTCGGGTTCACGCTATGACCTAGACAACGTTGATGAGGACATGACATACATGAAGGGTGTTAAACACACATGGAAGGCATGGAGGACCAAAGAGGTTGATTGGGGACCAAGTCCAAGTGTTCTCACGTTCTCACCAAGGCTATCACGTCACTTTTGGCCTAAGGAAATAAAGAGATTGAATCCAACACGTTTTGGAAACGCTGGATTCGGACTGCAGGGAAGTCCTGACTTTCAACGGCCGCCACGACCTCATCCGGACTCCGTTTGGGACGTTCAAGTACTTGATCGAAAGCTTATGAAGTCTAATTTCATATGGATTCGGACTCATGTCTATATATGTCCCGAGGCAACCGCAATCGTCAAATCATTGACCGAAGATTTTTCTATCCAGGTGCTGCGACACCTTATTTTGACCCACGGGCCGTGTATCAAGTTGGGTCCATTAGGGACGCGTCCTAGGGTTGGAGCACGACCCCAGCACCCCTTTGGTTGTCCTCCACCTATCATATACCCCCTAGCCGCCGCCAAGAAGTCTTGAGTTTTATTTTACATCTAGCTTTTAGCTACATTCACGACCGCACAAATACGTGCTGTCCTCGTAATTCAAAACTCCACCTTCGAGTGATAATAAGATTGCTCGCCTCTCGTTCTTGTTCGTTCTTCGATTGCGCACAGAAATTGATCTTCGTGATCAGGCTAATCTTGCTTCAACAAGGTCGGTAACCACAGGGAGTTGGTTCAGCGATTGCATTGGCGCTTCGGGTTCGCTCGTCGTAGTCGGATCGTGAGGGTCTACTTCCGCCCAAGTCGAAATTATCCTCCACTCACCGAAAGATCGGGCACTCCAGCTCTATCAAGTGGTATCAAAAGTCCAGGTTGATCGGTGAGTTTTATCGAGTGTTGTTCCATTACCTATAGTCCACAAAAACAAAAAAAAACAATTCAGGTTAGATCATTGTCCCAACACCATTCTTCGCCTTTCACTTTCTTTCAATAATTTGCGTTGTTGAATTTGTGTGCTTCGCGTTCAATTGTTGTTGGTTACTTTGTGCTTCCGCCGCCGCCGCCACCACCTCCCGTCGCCACTGCCACCACCACACGCCGCCGCCGACGCTGCTCTACATCTCCACCACAAACCCTACAACCCCACGACGCTCATCCGAGTCCTACTCGGTTCGGCCGCCGCGCGTTCGCAGTTTGGAAAGAGATAGAAAAGAAAAAGGAAAGAAAAAAAGGAAATAAAAAAAAGGATAGTTTTGAAAAGAAAGAAAAAGGAAAGAATAAAAAAACGGAATCAGCAGTTCGGTTTTCGTTTGGAAGTTTCTTTTTGACAGTTTCGAACACCTTCACGAAAACGACCATAACTTTTCGCTCAGATCTCCGATTTCAGCGTTCTTTTTTTTTCCAGAAACCTTATGAAATTTCAGCGCCGGGTGCGGTCAGTTTCGAGGCCAAAAAATGCCATTTACATAGCGTAACGCGGCCCGAGAGATTTTCTGTTTCTGCATACCCACTTCCTTGTTCCCTTTGCTTGCTCCATAGCGCGTTGCACTTGTTTCCAGCAGCTTTGTTACGTGTTTAGCACTATAATTCAGCTTTGCATTATTGTTAGATTGTGCTAATCCTTGATTTGAGTGCAGCCTACCCAGAACTACACATATTCCTACGACGAGCCGACTTTGTTTCTCCAGGCAATCGCTGCTCCAATCTTTCGCAGGTGCTACTTGTTGCTTGCAGGTCGCCCCAGTTGCTTGGTAAGAACGAATAAGAATTTGATCGCAGCATCTTTGTGAGCATCACATACACACCTTTGCTGTCCTAGTATTTTTGTTTTGTTTTGTGTTTGCGCTAATCATGTCAGGAGACGTCAACGGCATCGTGGCACGATTCGATGCGTGGTCTACGTCGGTCACGGCGTTGCACAAGGACTATGACAGTGACATGGAGCTAAACGATGGAGATCGCCACGGTTGTACCCGTCGTGTGGTATGTCATCCACACATTGACTCATTTGCTATGATTAAATTTAATATAGCCTCTTATAATGGCAAATATGATCCTGCTGCAAATCTTGATTGGGAATTAGAGGTCCAACAGAATTTTTCATGCCATGATATTCCTGCTAGTGCACAAGTTACAGCTGCTATCAGTGCATTTACTGATATTGCTTTAATTTGGTGGTGTGATTATAAACAAAGACACCCCACTGCCATTCCCACCACTTGGGCTCAATTAAAAACTGCTATGCGACATAGATTTGTTCCTTCCTATTATGCCCATGATTTGCTCAATAAACTTAAGCGTTGTCAGCAAGGTTCACAATCTGTTGAGGAATATTATCAGGAATTACAAAAGGGTATGATTTGTTGTGGTTTATGTGAGACAGACGATGCTGCTATGGCACGTTTTCGTGGTGGTTTGATCTGCGAAATTCAGGACATACTTGATTATATAAGTTATGCTGATATGACCACATTGTTTGAATATGCTTGGCGAGCTGAACGTGAAGTGCAGGAACGTCGCTCGAAGACATATGCTAACTCTTTTGCAAGACAAAGCCCGGCATCCAGCGCAGATCCTGCTCTCCCTACGCCATCCACACCTAGCACTACACCGCGCGAGAGGACGGCCACACATACAGCGTCGTCGACCACAGGTGCTCCACTTACGGATGGTGGGACCACTTCTACTGTGCTGAATTTTTCACACCTCATGCTATCATAGAGCAATTGTTAGTGGAATCATCTCTTGACGAATCTTTGTCACATGATGATGTGCTTGTTGTTCTCTATGATAAAGATGATTTGTGTGATAATGCTTCTGTTGTACATGTTTTAAAATCACACCCTTGTGCTGAAATTCAACATGATAACATAGAGCAACTATCGGTAGAACCCTTACTAATTTTGCCTTTGTCACAAGATCGTTTGCTTGATGTTCCTTGTGATGAACAAGAGTTGTGTGATAGTGATTCTTTTATTCCTCTACCACAATTAATTCATAGTGATGACACACATGCTTTGGAGCCATCTAATTGTGCTGAAAATAAAATGTTTGTTCCAATTGCTTGTGCAAATGATGAACAAAAATTGCTATCTTCTTTAAATACTTTAGTTATATTGAATTTGTTGTTCAGTGTAATCTAAATTGCTTGGAGGAGAGTTTCTTGCCTATCCTGAATGGCCATGCTTATCTAGGAATACATATCACTTCATTGGCAAATATAATCACAACGGAGAATATATGGTGCATCGAGTTTATATTTGTTCAAATCTGAAATCTTCTTTGGTTGGACAACAATGTGATAACTTACAGGGCTGCAATAACAATAATCATGTCACATTCAATTTCTCTAGATTTGTTTTAAAGAAACATGTTCAATCCAAAGAAGGGGAGCCTTGCTGGTTACTATCTATGCCTGCTTTGTCTTTTGTTGGTACTAATCTTGTGCAGGATCGTGTTGGAAAACATCGCGTGTTGGCCGATCAAGAAGCATACATGTTTGCTACAAGTTCTATGCGAGATGACACTTTCGCCAATCGGAAACATAGTGACATCCCTCCTTTTAATATTTTCGGTTTTCTTGTTTTTCGAAACCCCGTTCTCCTTTGTGTTATGCAGGATCGGTTTCAAGTACAATTGACACCGAGGACGGCTTTTCGTCAAGAAGGGGAGGATGATGAGGACATGACACACATGAAGGGTGTTAAACACACATGGAAGGCATGGAGGACCAAAGAGGTTGATTGGGGACCAAGTCCAAGTGTTCTCACGTTCTCACCAAGGCTATCACGTCACTTTTGGCCTAAGGAAATAAAGAGATTGAATCCAACACGTTTTGGAAACGCTGGATTCGGACTGCAGGGAAGTCCTGACTTTCGACGGCCGCCACGACCTCATCCGGACTCCGTTTGGGACGTTCAAGTACTTGATTGAAAGCTTATGAAGTCTACTTTCATATGGATTCGGACTCATGTCCATATATGTCCCGAGGCAACCGCAATCGTCAAATCATTGACCGAAGGTTTTTCTGTCCAGGTGCTGCGACACCTTATTTTGACCCACGGGCCGTGTATCAAGTTCGGTCCATTAGGGACGCGTCCTAGGGTTGGAGCACGACCCCAGCACCCCTTTGGTCGTCCTCCACCTATCATATACCCCTAGACGCCGCCAAGAAGTCTTGAGTTTTGTTTTACATCTAGCTTTTAGCTACATTCACGACCGCACAAATACGTGCTGTTCTCGTGATTCAAAACTCCACCTTCGAGTGATAATAAGATTGCTCGCCTCTCGTTCTTGTTCGTTCTTCGATTGCGCACAGGAATTGACCTTCATGATCAGGCTGATCTTGCTTCAACAAGGTCGGTAACCACAGGGAGTTGGTTCAGCGATTGCATTGGCGCTTCGGGTTCGCTCGTCGTAGTCGGATCGTGAGGGTCTACTTCCGCCCAAGTTGAAATTATCCTCCACTCACCGAAAGATCGGGCACTCCAGCTCTATCAAACGTGAAGCAAGCCTCCGTGACTACACCAACCATTTGTCGATAACCGTAACAAGCTTACGGATGTCACCAATCGTGAAGTCATTGACGCGTTCCGCTGTGGCCTCTACGAGCCTAGATTCTTTCACACCCTCTTCAAGATGGACCCCCACGACGTGGGTGAACTCATGGACGTCGTCAGCCTAGAAGCCCGCACCGACGAAGCCGAGCAAGCCCAGTTCAAGAACAAGGGCAAGCATCTAGATTAAGATGACCGTCCCGATCATGCCAAGAAACACGAGTTGGCTAGAGCGAGGAGACCAGGTGTCTTGGTCCATTATCACAAGGATCTATGATTAAGCGCCACCTACGGTTGTGTTAAGCCTTTGTCCTTTCATCCTTGTGTGAGCCCATCTTGGCAGCGAGTTAGATGATATGTAATTACCCTTGTAGGTTGGGCCCAACAATATCATATTGATGAATATAAAATTTTACTTCTCTATGCAACACATAAGGGAGAGAGGGGTACCTTTCATGCAAGGCAATCAACCTCTCTTGGACAAGAACACAAGACCTCTACCCATGGTATGCCCGCCTTTCTCTTGCTCCTCCTCTCAGTTGTGTGCCTCTCCTTGAGGAGCTTGCCTCTATGACGAGAGGCTTTCTCCCTCTCTGTCGTATTAGGGTCACCCCCTACTAAAGCACATTCACACATTACCTAGAATCTATCCGAACAATGCACTAATCAACAAGGCTTTGAACAAGGGGGCATGTTGTGCTCCTATAGGGACTTGTGGACTTCCTGTTCAACAATTGTATAGGCAATGCTGTAGCTCTTGCAGGGTTGTGAGGATGTGCATCAAAGTGCATACGACATATGCAAGATATACATGAGAAGAACAAGTGTTTGTTATATAGATGACCCCTTACAATAATATTACATCATCCACGCATTACTGTTAGTTGATCCCATGTTGTTTAGCTAACGTTATGCTTTTGAGGTTGTAGGGAAGTAATTTGATCATAACATCATGAGGCATAATTTATGGCCGGTGGTACTTGAATTCCTATTGATATTATCATCCCTTCAGTTCGTATTATTGTAATTCCATCTTGAATGATGTCGAAGAGCTAGGCAAGAGTTTTATATTTTTTTCCTCTGGTTACATTAATCGAGAGGCTAACGGTGCAGCGAATTGTTGAGCTCAAAAGGCTAATCCTATTTAATTTTTTCGGATATAATTGCAGAGGTTATAATCCTACTAATGAGACAATATAAGCTCTTGTGAAATTCTATTAAAAAAAGAGAAGTAGCTCATTTTGCTTATATATATCTTTCTAATTATTGAAGCCAATCTCGATCAGACACCAAAATAATGTTCACTACATGCCGTAGTTAGATTTTCTATGATGGCTGTGAAAAACACTGATACATGCAAATGATATCAAACAGATTAGAATAACACATTTGGACTCTGATTGCAGAAACAAGAATCCATTAATTTTTAACAACACAAAATTACACAATAAATCACGTACAGTAAAGTAAACAATACAGTGTTCGCATGAATACAATAGAAACAATTGAGTTGCTAAATTACAAATGATCATAAATGCAATTACTTGATTAGAACTGAGCTTGCATCATGTCCACTGTTGGTTTGTTGACCTGAAAGGCTTTGGCAAGTATATTGTCCGCAATGAATGGCTTCGATCCAAACACTGTGTTGGCAATAGTGATCACTCCAGGGTTCTGGCTGCTCAATCCTGCAAGAGCTACAGCATTGCCTGTACCATTGTTGAACTGGAAGTGCACAAGTCCCTTTGGGAAAACGAAAACATCTCCCTTGTTCAGAGACTTGGTGATGAGCGTGTTGTTTGGATTCGAGGTAACAAAGCCAACAAAGAGCGAGCCCTCTACTACTGTCAGTATCTCTGTGGCACGAGGGTGAGTATGGGGTGGGTTCATGCCATTGGGAGCATAGTCAATGCGAACCATGGAGATCCCCATTGTGTTTAGCCCAGGGATCTGTGCGACATTGACTGCTGTCACAGCTGATCCTTGCTTGCTGCTGCTGGTGTTTCCAACCTTGTCAAAGCCGGAGAAGTAGAAATCTTCTGCTGTGACGTCCTTTGCGACTTTGCAAGCAAATCCATTGACTTGCACTGCATGGATATATATATTCAAATCATAAGCATGTGCGTGTAATGTAACAACGTAAGAAGTAAAGCAATACAAGTTTGCATGTACCTTGAGATGCCTTGTCGGCAACGCAGAAATCTTGGAGAAGGCTTGGATCTGAGGCGATGGCACAAGAACAGGCCATAGCAAACAGAGCGAGGAACACCAAATGACTCGTCATCTATGCCTCTTTTTCTCCTTGTCCAAACTAAATTAGCTAGTACTATGGATTAAAGGAATGTGAGAAGAACTGTGTGATATGATGGTCTAGAAGTGCATTGAGTAGGCCGTATTTATAATGGGTAACAACGCATGATTTTTTCCCAGGAGAATTTGTTAGTTTATTATATGAGCGAAGATGGCTTTATCTTGGTAGGAACGAGTCTTCCAATTGGCATTTGGCAGCATTGCGTTGTGCTTGATTGAGATGCATTGGCAGCATGCGTACATGCGACGACGGCAATATATTCATTGGAACGTGCGACGATGGAACAAGTCAGCGGTCAGCACATCACACATACTTGTCACCAAAGATATGATCGTGTAACAAATGGACAAAAGTTTAATTCAAGTGCATGAAGTTTAATTTAAGGTAGCTAGAATATACAGCAGACCCTCATTTGTCTCCAGGTGGCTGTCTCTGCATAATAAACACATCTACATGAGTAATCCGCACCTAGCTTAATCAAATTAGTTTTTCTGAGCAACGCGGTTACATAGTTTAATCACTACCTAGCTTACTACATAGGTGTATGGAAAATGATCCAGTATTGTATTATCTCAGGGATTTCATGATGTGCTATATAAGATAACTGTAAAATTATACAGATTAAAAAGCTGGTGTCCATTTCCTTTCTTCGGTACACATTGCATATGTTCTTTGTTAAACGCAAAAGTTACATTGTAATTGCAAGCTGGACTTAGGCTAACGTTCTCAGATTTGATATGGCATAGTTATGGTTTAACTTTATTTAAATATATAGGATATATCTTCGTACCTGGATTCACCATCACTTTGTGTTTGATTGGAGTGGGGGTGGGAGGGTAGTTTCTTGAGTTCTAAGATTTTGGATTTGTTATGTCATGCTGACTGCTGAAGGCTTTGGTTAGAAACCTATGAATTTGGATAGGTTGGCGTACCAGTAAGTGTGACAGAACCGCTCAAATTAATCCGGCTTAAGTGCGCTAACCATCATTTTAATAATTAATCTGGTCAACATGCACTTAAAACGGCATAATTTGGCAGTCTGTCGGGTAATTCCCGATTCAACCACAATTCTAGAATCTGGATCGAAACAAACACCGGTAGTCTCACGCGAGCATGAGCACAGATAGTATCAACATGACAGGGTTACAATATAATTAATTACAATGATAAAGAGCTTAATATTACAAGTTGAGTTTAAATACAAAAGGGGACAAAGTACAATTATACAGCGGAATTAAAGTTTGAAACACAAATACGAAACCACTATGGTACGGTAACGACAGTGAGTAGAGGACATCACATCGAGCCCACCGATATGACATCATAGAGAAGACAACTCCACCTGAAAAGAGTTAAGCAACAAACACTGAGCAACTAATACTCAGCAAGACTTACCCGACGAAAAAGACTCCTAGTATGCATGGCTTTTGGCTCTGGGGTGGGTTTTGCCAAAAAGCATCTAATAGTGGATCCTTACTTTCAATATTTTAGCCAAAGTTAAAAGTGAGAGAAGCTATTTCTAAATTTGCATAGCTACAACAACCATGGTAGCTAAATAATTAATCAAACAATAGTATCATCATCATCATAAATTTCACTTCTTTACTACGATGCGGCAAAGTGATCGAGGTTCCCTTATCCGAGAGCGGCGGCGAATCGATTCGATTTTAATCCTTGCAAGGAAAACCTAACCACACGTCACATGCATGCCCCGTCGAACAGCACGTGCCAACCGTTCCTATCTTCGCTACCGGAAGCCGGATCCTCGCTACCGGAAGCCAGATCTGCCCCGCTCGCACTAGTCAGCCAAGCCCTACGAGAGACCACCAAAAATAAAAGTACATACCCAATTCTCCGCAGCCACTTGCGCTACCCAAGGAGGGCAGGAAGGAGTTCCAACTCCGGAGCGAATCAAGTACGTAGGTTTACCGGGTTCGACTACCTCCTACTACCAGCATGTGATTAGTACTGTTCAAACTCGATCAGCACAGCCAACAACGGTTCGGTCCTTGATCGACACAGGCGGAGCTAGTAATCAATAATCAAACATAATAATCCACATCTCCGCCTGGTCTCCAATTTATCATGTGAACCAGTTTCCATAATTAACTGAAGTATCAAGTAACCCTATATCTCGCGAGTGACAGGAAATCACTCGTCTTTTACCGGACTTAATTAAGCATGGCAGCACTAACGACGACCTACACATACTAGTATAAGTGGGGGGTGCCTATGGATTATGCGTCTATGGTTTCATTCAACTCCTGAAAACGTAAATGCACAAATCATAAATAATTATAATTTTAAAAGAAGGGTTATACTCCGGGCTTGCCTTTGCTAATTAAGAGTTAGTACTCCCTCCGGTTTGATAAAGGAAGTCGTTTTGGACAAGATTTGAGTCAAACATTGGGAATATAAATCGTGAATAACTTTTAAATCGTTGAGTTTGGAAATGTGAAAACTACATAAATAGATTTGTCTTGCAAAATACTTTCATAAAAGTATACATATGTTAGTTTTTAATAAATAGTTTTATAAAAATAAGAAGTCAAAGTTGTACTTTGGAGACTGTGTCACTGTCCTAAACGACTTCTTTTACTAAACCGGAGGGAGTACATTATAGGCCTTGGGCCCTTCCGGACCTTGGGCCGGGTCTTCCTGCTTCTCCAGCTGGGGACTCTTGCTGTGTGCCTGCTCCCAATCACGAGCTTGTATGCAGCGGGATCTACATGCATGCGTATGACATGCATTAAAATTAAGAACACGGCATTTCAAACTACAGAAGAAACACATGCTATTCTACAAGGCGTTGATCAGATTGTTAGTGCATGAGTGACAATATCTTTCCCCCAAAATTTACAACAAGTGTCGTGATAAAAGAAACTGGTTTTCATGGCATCAGGCAGTGGATGGATACAAGTACAACCAGCAGGTTTAGACATACGGTGCTCAAGGTAGCAATTTGAGATATCAGGTTTAGGTGATTCTTTATGAAAAGTAAGTTCAGCACATCATCTAAAATTAAATCTAACTGTTAAAGCTAACATTTTTCAAAGTGCATCTATTTTTGTCTGACCCTATACTTCCAGTTATACTGTTATTTTAGTAACTGATTAAGGAGAACAATAGGCTATTAAGGGCATGGAAAGGTCTATAACACCCTGCTTCATATTTTTAGATCAGAGAGCAGTGCATATCACAGCTAGCTATCAAGTCACAGAAACTTCGGATCTGCTATTATTTTCCCATAAATCTTTCATGATTTGGAATGCACAAGTAATAACAAGCATCAACCAACTAACTAGCTTTACTGTTCTTGCAGCAGTAGCAGGAACAGAGAGGAGGAATGAAGTGGCAGACATGCAGACTGCACATGGCTTTGCTGCAATGTTGGAGAGGAACACCAGCACATGTAAGGGTGCTACCATGCCAGACCTTCAAATCCTCCATGCCCAGCAAGCGACCTCATACTGCGGATACACCAGGCAGTGTTGGCCGGACATTTCATCGAGCAGGTTGAGGGCGACAGCAATGGTGGCAGGGAGCTTTAATCTCCAGCCGAAGGGGCTATACCTGGCAACGAGGAGTGGTGGAGGGCGAAGCTTGGGAGGTGGAGAAGGTTTGCAAAGCGGTGATTTGATTTTAGGTGAGGGCAGCTATGGGATCCTTGGCTGGCGGTGGCTCTGCTTGGTCCTGGACTCGGCCAGACAGAAGGAGAAGGGGAACGGGAGGGAGAAAGTGCGAGGGCTGGCGCTGGGAGGGGATAAGGAAGGCGAGCAGCGGCCGTGCGACGAAGACAGAGGAGGACGGCGAGGTGCAGTGGGGCACAGGAGCAGTCGTCACCAGCATGGCGCACGCGGAGCAGGTGAGAAGGGACGGGACAGCAGCAGTATGGGCTACTCCCCCGCCTTGAACAACCAGAACAGGGGTGGACAGGGCCGGGCCGGTATAAATCAGGACCTGTACGAAACAATAAAGTGAAACTTAGGCTACTCCCAATAGGGAGTTTCATGAAGTCATCCCATTTCATTTTCTTGTTGATTATGTGGCTATTTTGGTAACATTACTATGAAACCTTCCATTGCGATTAGCCTTATTAGGCTAGAGATTTAAATCAATAAAATAATTAAAATAATATAATATATTAAATATCAGTGAAATACATTAAGAGTCTTATCTATTTAATTTTGATATCTAAATAATAACTTTGAGCTTTATTTTTGTGGTCCTAAATCTTGATCCCCAATTTTTGTGTCGCCCTGTCCGTTGGAGCCAATCAATTGGAGCCGACCGTAGGAGGCCTTCGTTTTTTATTGTTGTTGCCGCAGGAGCCAATCGATTGGAGCCAGGCTAACAGGACAGCTAGGCAAACTCAAATCCACGTTCCAGTAAATTTAAATTAAGTTTCTAGCTGTAATTACGTTTTACCAAGTCAGTCAGAATGAATAGCCCAGAAAACAAATGGACAGCGCGCGGCCCACAATAGAATGAGACTTGCACTAGCCTATACGGGCTTGTAGAATGTCGATAATGCTCACAACCCTTAACTCGCGCGACTGTCTCCGGTCTTTGCGTGACACCGATACACAGCGGCGACCAAAAGAAAACGGGGGCCCTAGCAAAAACGGGGCCCTGTACCGGCGCACCGGCTGCACGCCCACGCGCCCGGGCCTGGGACCAAGATATTTTGACCAGAAATTTTAAAGGCTCAACAAGATTTTTTTTGCTAGGGATTATCGTACTCATTTGAAAGTTTAAAGGTGTACCAAAATTTTATACTGGTTAAATGTTCAGCGTGTAGGCAAAATCAAAATTTTAAGGTTAAGCAAACATAGTCAACGATACCAGTCATTCACTTAAAATTGGGTAAACACACACATATGTACAAGTACGGTCTTAAATTGTTTGACAAATTAAACATGAACCAGATTCAATAATAACAATAATAATAATAGTTCCTTGATCATTCAAAATTCATTTGCGTATAATTTTCATATTTATGCCCTTTTACTATTACTCATATGTGAAATGGCATAAACCCATAATCAAACGAAATTTTAAACGAAAGGTTCATACCACATATGATCAACTGCTACTAAAATTATTAGATACATTTAAGCTTGAGATTAAAGGTAATGACTGCAATTAACACCGGAGGTGTTACAGTAAGACAGATGTGTCTAGGCATGTGAGGCTTGCCATATGCGCGCTGAACATTAGCTACAATGGTTTCGGTCTTGGTTTCTGCGGTTAAGTTCTTTTCTAGGAGTTTTTTTTTTTGAGTTGAGATCATGCCATTAAATTAGGTTTTTGTGCTCAGTTTTTTGGTTCAGTAGTTTGGTGTATATCCACATTTATACCCTCTCGAATTGAAAGAGTGGATGAATTGGGTTTTGCATGCACTACACGGAACGCGTGAGGTTCTGCAAGATGGCCTTCGTCCTCGGCCGCTCTGGCTCAACACTAGGCGCTACGTGAGAGTTGAGACAGGCGGATTGGTATGTAACGGATGTAGATTGTCATCGGTACGAACATCGAGCCTGTTACCCTTTATGGGTTACCAATGACTCTTCGTCTATAACTGGTAAATTGTGCGTGACCAATGACAAGAACATGTAATGGGCAAGCACGATGTCCATTACAAACCTAGCGTTACCGAAGCCAGTAGGCCAAAGGTTCAAAGTCATTGGTAACGGGCCTTTGTTTGTTGCCTATTACCTATGATAAGAGCGTGTAATGGGCGCGGAATGTTGCCCATTACCGATTACAAGAGAATGTAACAGACATACAATGTTGCACATTACCAATGTCCTATGCCCTCCTAGGTAGCAATAACCTCACTTCTTCCCACGCACTACAAAATCAGGCACTAAAGCAAAGTTAGTGTATCCCATGGACATACTGGATTTGATGGATAATCCTAATCAATATCTGCTATCGAATTGAACTTATAACTCATCAATTAGTATTTTATAATCAATGGAAAGTGTAGGGCGGACTTACTTGGATACAAGAAAGAACCAATCTCTCATGCACAAGATAAAATACCGAGTCCGATATTGTCTCAGATCCTGAGTTTAACCCATTTTGATTTCATCTGAATGTGACCATATGTCCTTGGGTTGTGAACTATTCCCTACTTGCGAACATTTTTACAATTTTTCTTAGTTTTTGTCCTGACGTATGAGCTTGATGATGATCTAGAGCACGAGAACCTAACTTATGCAGAAGAAGGTTCCAGATAAAACTGATCAATACAACCACACGAACACAAGGAACATGTCAAAGGAAAGCTAAATTTCTTCAGTTGTCCTTTGACATGGCCCATGTGTTCGTGCCGTTTTCTATCGATCGGTTCCATCTGAAACCTCCTTTTACAGAAGCTGGATTCTCGGGAGCTTGATCATTATCAAGCTCATCCACTAAGTTGAGAAACAAGACGTTTTGTAAAGATGTTCGCAAAGAAGAAAGAGTTTGGATCAGAAGAACATTTAGCTAGATCTAGTTGGAGTCAAAGTGGATTGAACTCAAAACACTCAAATAATACCAGACTCGAGCTTAGGTCTCATATAAGATAGACCGGCACATTCATGTACTAGCCTTGTCCCAGACTTATAAGACTAATGGACGACTTATAAGATAAATACACCCCATGCATCATGATGGCTCTAACCCACCGTCAATCTTTCACGAAGGAAATGTGTCGCCCGTTAGGTGGGAAACATAGGGTAACCTACACTACGGGAAACCCAGACTACGCCAAGAGTGTTGAGCTCTTTTTGCCGAGTGTTTAATCTCGGACACTCAGCGAAGTGCCGAGTGTATTTTAAAAAACACTCGGCAAATAGCTTGTTTGCCAAGTGTCAAAAAAACACTCAGCAAAGATGCATGTTTGCTGAGTGTATTATTTTTTCCACTTGGCAAAGATGAGAGTTTGGCGAGTGCTTTTTTAACACTCAGCAAAGAATTAAATTTTTCTTCTCTTCCAACCTCAAAACTTTTTCTACTCTCCACATGCAACATGTGTTACTTCATGTTACAATTTGATACATTTTTGTATTTGTTTGCTATATTTAATTAACAAATTACATTTCAAGCAATTTATTTAATCAAGTCAAATTTGAAATATAAGTGATTCAAATAAAAGAATACAATAAGTATAAAAATTATATTCATGTTATTTAGCGCAGTTTGAGGCCTTACCCATAGAATGAAAAGAAATATCGAACATGTTGTTCAAGAAATATGACCACTAACATGTGTTTGAATGATTTTTAAATTATAAAAAGCAAATAAAGTCTAAATATTATGAGATTTGTCATCATGTGATGCTATGATGAAAAGTTGAGAAGGTTTTGCACATTCTGTCATGATGTGATGGTATCACATGTGGAAGCAAATAAAGTACATTTGTGATTGTACGTGGGAGAGTTGGTGGATGTATTTTTTGAATACAAACTTTTTTGTATGATCTCATATGAAAAAAGAACTTTATACCAAGTCGTATAGCGTGATGAAATCTAAAACTTTGTAGTTTGCAACTTTTGTATTTGAGATTATTTAATATTTCAAAATGTCACTATAAGTTGTTGAAGATTATTCAAATTCAGCCCATTAGATACACTACTACAAAAAAACATTAACGGAGACGGTTTTTTTGCATTAACGGAGGCGGTTTTGGCAACTGTCTCTAAGCTGGGTCTCTGTTAATCATTGATTAACAGAGACGGTTTGGGTACCGTCTCTGTTAATAAGCATTAACAGAGACGGTTTTTGTAACAACGACGTCTCTGTTAATAAGCATTAACAGAGACGGTTATTGTAACAACACCGTCTCTGTTAATGCTTATTAACAGAGACGGTTTTTGTAACAACACCGTCTCTGTTAATGGTTTTACAAATAAAAAAATGATTTCTAATCCTAATTTTGTCAGGCCACACATATTACACACGTTCATGCCGGATAAACACAATACATCCATTCACACATAAATGTTCAAAGTCTTAACACATTATTACATCCATGCAGGCACAGAGTTCAAAATCACACATCACACATGTTCACATGGCGTAGCTTACACGTCACCTAATTGAAGAGTTCCGCGAACTTGTAGTCGCTCATGTCTAGACCGCTAGTTCTCCAGTGACGTAGCCTCGCGAACTTCGGCTCCGTCGCTAGCTCGCTCTCGGCATTGAAGAATTTTCCTGTAGCCTCACAACATAGATCCAAAGTAAACTTACAAATGTCTTGTACTATTCTAGTAAAGCTTTGATGGCCCACATTTTCATGGGTGCCCCCTCCTCGAGACTTTTTGAGCTCCCGCCAGCTGTTTGTATATTTGCCGAAATTCCTGAGGTACTCACAAGCAAAGTATCCACACGTGACTGAGCCAAAATGTTGTTTGGCGCACTGCATGCATGACATATGTAACACATACTTAGTCATTAGGACATATATAAATAAAATCAAAGATGAATATAGTTTCATGTACGTACCGGGAAATTTCGCCTCACGGACAGTCTTGAGCCCTGTTTCTTCTTCTTCTTCTTCTCAGACCTCTGATCATAGGACTCGGGGTTTTGGACGTACCTCTTGTAAGCGCTGTACACACATATCAACCACTAGTGTTAACAACCAATTTCTGACGTAAATTTAAGTGCATACAAGAATGTGTCGTCACTTACTATCGCAAACAATCCTCGAAATCTTTGTAACCTTGTTTCTTCGTTGTCTCCATTGAGTCTAGTATAACCGCAATTCCATCCTGAGGATAGATCATGAACACAACCCAGTGGCCCATGACGCCCAAGCTGCACCATTGAAATAATATGGATCGGATCTCAGATCTTGAAACATGAAAAGTGATGAACCCATAGCAAATAACGTTTGTACTCACCCGAACTGGTGGGCGGCAAGGATACACCCATTTCCCCGAATCTTCTTCATTGCTTGTAAGATGTATTGTCCTTTTCTATACTTCAGTTCATTTTGCAGCTTAGTCCGGACTAGCACTCGTTCAAGCCTGTCCCAATTCACCAACTGGGGATGTGTGTCCGGTATATCATGCCCAATGATGGCCCTCTGGGTGATATGCATAGGAGATAGATAGATAACTGTTTCTTCACCACCTAGTTCCTTGCACAAATATGATTGCAACCTGAAAGCAAAAGTCGTTGTCATGGCAATGTTAGTTTGATCGAATGGAACATAGTGCACTAAGCGATGTAGAGGTTCAAAAAAAGGCTTACATGGCAAAAAGGGTGACTTGGGCAACGTCGAGGTCCTTGCGCCGCATCAGCCTATGCATGTCATGGAAGTCAACGACGAACTGACAGTCTTCTTCCAAGTGGAAGTACTCAGCGGGGACACGCACAATGAAATCCCTCATGCCTAACTTCGAAGCATGCATATACCATTTATGGAACCTGCGAACCTCCCATGGCTCATCAAGGAGCTGGCTCAAGGGTAGCATGGGCTTGCCATTCTCAAAGTTTTTGGGGCAATCAGGAGTAAGGCCCAAAATTGACCCTGGCGGTGTTTGCGGCCTGAAATTGACACAAAGAGTGCAAAATTGTGGTAGCATCATCTAGGCACATAGAATATGTTGACTGTTGGGTTGCCATTAGCATATACATACCTATCAAACTCTGTTGAATACTTGTGCACTTCAGCAATTTTGAACGCCGCCCAGTCCTCCTTTGTCATGTAGGGAGGTATGCCCTCATCTTCTGATGTAGCCTTCTTCGGCGCAGGAGGACATTGCCCTTTGTCCTTTGGAGCACTTGGAGGCGGTGTTTCGTTGCCTCCTTGTGGGTTGCTCGTGTCGGGAGGTGGGGCGTTGTCGCCACCACTGCTGCCTGGGGCGCTGTCGCCACCGTTGCCGTCATCGTCGTCGCTTGGGCCACCCGGGGGAGATGACGGCGGTTGCGGGGGAGGTGGCGTCCGCTCCTTTGGTTTCAAGTCAATATCTGCCTTGTTCCACAGGACGGTCATGCCTATGATAGCAGAGCCGATGGTCGTAATTCCTTCCCATTCAGTTGGATAGTCAAGTTCTTGACCCTCGAACTCATCGGCCGTCCAAGCTACGTCCACCAAGGCATAGTCTGTTGGGATGGGCATGCCACCGTACCTGGCTTCAGGGTTGGGAGGTTTTACTATTCCCTTTGCCACTTTGATCTTCTTCCTTCCCGTCCTGCCCAGGGCACATGAAGCACGCAAAGAATTGGCTCAGTGATCTCATCGACCGGGTACCCTCGTCACCAAACTCTGGGAACTTAGCGTTGAAATCCTTCCACTGCTTGCCATCAGAGGGGTGTCGCAACTTGCCATCGTCCTTCATACGTTCTGGTGATGCATGCTAGGACATCAGCTTGGCATCCTCTGGGTTCCCGAATAATGCACGCAGGCGATCGATCACTGGCAGGTACCACACTGCCAGCGCAGGACTTTTCCTCTGCATGTAACCCTCTTCTTCCTCATCCTCAGGGATCGGCATCTGATTCTGGGCGGTCTTCTTCTTCTTCTACCCTCTCTTCTTGGGTGCCTCGTCATCCGCATCCGCGCGACAACCGGCATTCTTCTTGTATCGACTGGCACCGCAGTGCAGACAACTCTGCAACTTCTCATAATCGCCTCGATACAGGATACAGTGGTGAGGGCAAGCATGAAACTTTTTAAACTTCATCGCCACTGGCCGGATCATTTTCTTCGCTCGATAGGTATTGACGGGCACCTTGTTATCTTTTGGATATGTGTCAGCAAGCATTTGCAACAGGTCATTGAAGCTAGTGTCAGACCACCCATGGCGAGACTTCAGCATCAACATTTGGAGGTTAAAACGCAACGCCGTCCAATGCTTCGGGCAGTCCTTATACAGTGGGTCAATTGCCGCCTGCTTCATCTCTTTGAAATTCTTTTGCTACTTCGGATTCCCAAACAGAACATCATCTTGGTCCATGCGGTTTGCAAGATTTTCAAACATCTCCACATCTTTGGGCCCCAACACATCAGCCTCCTCACCATCCCCACCACCATCGTCCACCATGTCTTCCAGAAGATCCTCAATGCAGATGTAATCACGATTCGCAGTACCACCATCCATTGTCATTGTTGATGATGAAGGTTGTTGTCCTTCATGCACATTCGACGAGTTTCCTTCGGATCCACCACTGACACACGGATCCACCTCGCCGTGATACTTCCAGACCGTGTAATCCTTGACGAAACCATGCATGATCAAGTGAGATTGCACCACGCCATCTTCATGGAGAAGTGTGTTTTTGCAGATTTTGCACGGACAAATGATGCGATCCCGACCCAGACTGAGACGATGCTTTTTCGCTGCAGCAATAAATTTTGTTCTCACATGATTTAGGAAAGACAGATCATTGCCGACCCTCGGTAAATTGTACATCCACTCTTTCCTGTCCATGACGGCAACCTTGCATCCAAAGGCATATCGACATATAAAAATCACACAAAATACAATTTTCTCTCTCCTCCATTTAGAAGAAACAAGCAAAAGAGAGAAGATGAGAGTTGGGAGAGTAGAAATCAACCTCCTGTGTTCTCCCCCTTCACCAAATCCAAGGGCAAAACCTTCCCCCTCAAAAGAAGGCAATTCTTGTGTTTTGAGCTCAAAACATAAGAAAATGGAGGAGGAGCCGTGGGGAGGAAGAAGGGGAAGGTGATGTATATATAAGGAGCATTAACGGAGACGGTGCCGTTACAAAAACCGCCTCCGTTAATCTATTAACGGAGACGGTCACTTGGCTCCGCCTCCGTTAATCAAACGCCACCGCCTCCGAAAATGATGGGCATTAACAGAGACGCAACCATTTCGCAAGTGTCTCGGAAAATGTTTTGGCAGTGTCTCCTAAAATGTTTTTGTAGTAGTGATAAGGCCAAACTTCTGACGAAGGGTAGCGGAGGCCCGTCGCCGGGAAGCTTGGCCCGGAGCACGGGTCATGATATATCCCGTTTAGGGTTTTCCATTGGAGACTTGATTCACTCATATTCTTGTAAGCCGCCACCGTTGGCATTGTACTCGAACCCCGACATAGTGAAGTTCTTGCCGACTGGCGCCCGTGGTTTTTTCCTCTCACATCGGGAGGGTTTCCACATTAAATCCTGTGTCCCTTTACAGTTTTGATCTTTAACTTTCATTGGTTATTCGTCGACGCTTATAACATAAGTGATCTAATTTGAAATCATAAATTTTAAAACATTCAAATGTCCTTGGATCTAAATAAGTTCTTACTAAAGTTGTACATCTCAAAAAAATATAACACTTTTTAGTTGAAAACTTTTGTATTTGAGATTGTTTAGTACTTAAAAAATAATATAAGTTATCCAATTTCAAATTTAAGTTTTTAAAATTTTCAAATGACCTCGGACGTAAACAAGTTCTATATCAAAGTTGTCGATCTCGAAGAGATATAAAAATTTGTAGTTTACAACTTTTTATTTGAAATTGTTTAGGCATCCAAAATTTCTTTACAGAGAAAACACAAGTTGCCATGTCAGTGGTCTACCCCTTCAAAATTGTGGCCTCCCATTGGTCCATCACCCTCTCACCCGGATCCCTCTCTCCCACCGACCCCTTGTTTATCACCTTATCTCATTCTCCTCTCTCTTTCTCCCCCTCTATCACCTTCGCTTTCTCCAGCTCCACTGCCGGCCAGCGAGGGCGGTCCCTGGCGGTGACGCGGGAGGCCGCAGCGTAGCGCCTTGGCTGGCCAATGCGAGCGGCTACTCGGCACGCGGATGCGAGCGGCCGCGGCACGGGGACACGGGTAAGCCGCCGGCACAAGCGGCTGCCCAGCCTTGGTCCCGCCGCGGGTAGGGGCCGGGGCGCACGGCCGGCCCGGCCCAAGCGTGTGGGCGGTGGCGACGCGGTTGACTCGCGGCGGCCCCCAACAACTGTTGTTTGTTTATTTTATTAGATAATTATTTGTCGAGTGTCCACTTAGCACTTGGCAAAGTCTTCGCCAAGTGCTCGACAAAATACACTCCGGCTAAAACAGATTTGCCGCTTTACCGAGTGCCGCAGGTTCTTTGCAAAGCTGGTGATTCCCGTAGTGCTAGGATTCTGAATTTCGGTAAGTTTCAGTCCTACGACTAATGGTGGCCATTAAATTACCATACCATCGGGTACTATTAACATTTCCGCACGTACTTCAATCCTCAAATTCTAGTCAAAGTTTGTCCCAATTCCGAAAATTTTGGACGAAATTTTTGCAAAAAAAGGATTGTTGATCTTACCAGCCTCCAAAATATTTTCTTGTCTTGAAAGTTGTAAGACTGGCGGCGTGACCCACTAGTTTGTGAGACTTGGAGCAACTCACTCGCTGTGACGTGCACTTAGGGCAGTCACAACACATAGTGTCTATGATAGGTAGTTTTCATGTTACCACACAAGTAAGAAACTACTTTAGAAACTATACTCGTCAACTCATGATTTATTAGTGTGGGTCCTTATTAAATTCATCGTCCCTCTTCTCTACCAATCATATTATTCTGTATCTATCATGAAGAAATCATCTCCCAATGCAAAGTTTGGTAGTGTCTATTAATTACATAGGTTCTCATGTAGTCATTATGTCTCATACAAGACCCTGTTTCTTCCTCTCTCTACTCTCTCTTATTTAATGTAGTATCACATAAGCTAAAAGTCCTACATGACAATCTAATTAATGATATGAAAACTATCCTAGTTGGAGGGTTGGAACTGCCCTTAGCAGTGACTGCCAAGTAGGCACTACTGGAGAAGGGGTTATCTGCACCGGTTGGGAACCCCCTTTCGCACTGGTTTCCCAACCGGTGCAGATCTTCTGGTGTTAAAGGTGTGCCCCTTTAGCACCGGGTCAAATACCGCCTTTAGCACCGGTTCTCACCACCAACCGATGCTAAAGGGGCCAGCCCCGCAGCGCCTGCGCGGTGCTAAATCTCTTTTATTTATTTTTCCTTTTTTCAGCTAGCCACATATATATTTGTTTGTATACGTATTTTGCCTACGTATTTGTTCTAATACGGATGTCGTACTGCACTAGTATTCGTATAGGCCGGGCTCGTATAAGAATAAAAAAGACATATATATTACCTCTTAGTGCCAAAATAGTTAAGTTTATAGTGCAACTTAATATCCGTACATTACGATCTACCACTAGGACCGACAGAGGAACTAGGACGAGCGGAGGAACTAGGGCGAGCAGAGGAGGAAAGACGACTTGAGTTGTCCGGATGATCCTATGAATCTTCGTAATAGAATTCTCATTTGACATTGACGATCTCGTCCCAAACAAATCCCACAAGCTGTTCTGCAATTGCGTCGATCTTATGCAGACTTTTATCCGAGATGGACATCATCTACAATTTACAAACAATTGATAATTAAATCAGCAAAATTTTCAAGATAATAATGGTGCACTTGAATTAAAAATGTGTAAATAATTATTGTGTACCATAATATCATGGTTAGTAACTGTTTTCTTAATCCAGCTGTGCATGTCCCCTCAACCCGAGCACATTATGAACACAGCTCGGAGTATTCATGCTGGCTCGGGTGTGGGAGGAAGAAGGCATTAAATATGTATCTAATTAGCACCGGTTGAATCCAGCAAGTGGTGCTAACACTATACATTTAGCACCGGTTGTAACTAGCAACTGGTGCTAAATGTGGCGCGAGATTTAGGGCTAAAGTCTCTCCCCTACCCATGCATGCCGCGCATGCCTTTTGGGCCCGATGCGAAAGCCTCATTAGCACCGGGTCTAAAAATGGTTGCGACTTATGCGGGGGCGGATAGCTGATTCTCTTGTAGTGAGGGTTGGGCCACTACCGGAAATCCGGCCTTTGCCGTGTGTCAAGCTCTTTGCCGTCTATTTTTTCTCGGGGCACACGGCAAAGAATAAACACTCAGCAAAGAGAAAAAAAAACACTCGGCAAAGAAAAACACACGGCAAAGAGGGTCTTTGCCGTGTGTCAAAGAAAAACACACGGCAAAGACCTCTTTTTGCCGTGTATTTTTTTTAAAACACTCGGCAAAGAAAATTTTTAAAACACATTTTGAACCCCTAAACTAAATCAAATTGAAAAATGTTCAACTACAAAGTTGTATAACTTCTAAAGATCTACAACCTTTACTTTGATCATTTGTTTATGTAACAAAGTGGTACTAAAAGTGTTTAGAAATCACACACCTCTTATAAGTAGTTCCTATAACTAGAAGAGAGATATATAAGATTTGTGAACAATCTTACTATCAGTATGTTGTATGAACTTTTGACCAAGAAAGTTGTTTAGAAAGTTGTTTAGATCGAAAAGTTATGAAACTCTGTAGTTCACAACTTTTTTATTTGAAATCATCTTGTCAACGAAAAACTAAGTTTGTATTTCTCAAATTTGAAATCCAAATTTTGTAAACAACCTCGGATGAACTTTTGACCAAAATGAAAGTTGTCTAGATCGACAAGTTATGAAACTTTGTAGTTGACCACTTTTTTATTTGAAGTCATCTTGTCAACCGAATCTAAGTTTGAATTTTTCAAATTTGAAAATTCAAATTCTATAGATGACCTCGGATGAACTTTTGACCAAAATGAAAGTTGTAGATCTTGAAAAGTTAAGAAACTTTGTAGGTGACAACTTTTTTTTAAGTCATTTAGGGCCTCAAATAAACAATTTACACTCGGAAAAGTTTAATATGAGGGGCACCAAAATGGGATAGGGACACAAAGACTCGAGTGGTGCAGTGGTAGAGGAGGCTACGCGCGAAGGGGAGGGCGCGGGTTCGAATTCCGCCGGCCGTGTAGCGCGCGACTTTTCCGCGGAAAGGCTTTGCCATGTGTATGGGCACACGGCAAAGCCCGGCAATCCGGTAGTGGGCAAGGTACCACATACAAATGAGATTGTAGCCATGATCCCGCCCATGCGAGGATGGCAGGCCTAGGATACATAGCGGCTTCACCTCATAGGTTATGGGTCATGAAGGGATTGCATATCACTCACTCATCTAACCAAATGATGGGATAGATGGAGTAGTGGGAGCTCAGAGGAAAGGTGTGCTCCCCAGACATCCCCTACTTTAGACCCCTTATATACATTATAAATCGCTTTTTTTTTCTTCCGACTAGTGTGAGGGCACCTGGAATATAAGGGAGCCCCAAGGCTGAAGCAGGGATTGGGCTCACACATTCGCTCATACATCTACAGAAACTAGCAACCTTATTAGCCATGTACTCATATGCTTGTCGTCCTGGGCCTATGGAAACACTCCTTGACACACCTCAGGAGGTATGTTATTACTTTTCCAAACTGCAACCTGTCTAAACCTTGGTGTCACTCCTCCTCCTTTCACTAACATATCTCTCACCTATTACACTCTTTGTGTGTATTATGCATGTGTTTCTTCGCTGAAGGAACCAATAATATCTCTTACCTAGACATGCGTCAAAGATTATTTTCAACTTCAAAGAAATTATATCCTTTTAGGAAAGTGAAAGGGAAGCCCCTTTAGAATGAAGAAATGTACTTCTAAATTCATATATGAACCTACTTAATGGCATAATCAAATTAAACCTGATGGATTGGGTTCAAAATTTCACGTAGATAGACTTTCAACAGTCAAATTGGACAAGGGTTATAGATCCTTATTATTATTGCGTACTTTTCTTGCAACCATATAATCACAAGGTTTAAGCAGTGGTATGGCAAAAACTGGCAGCGTCGCTACCCAGCATCCTAGGGTCTACCCACCACCTACATTGGCCTCCCACTGTCGTGCGTGAAGATCTCTGCCACCTTGCTGGATATCTTGGGCATCAAGATGGAGCATTGTATCCTAAGCTAGAGCCAACCACCCTGCTCTCATCAGCCGAGCGGATGATACTCCTGTGCGGCATCCTCTTCGCCTAGCCTCGCTACACCATGTCCGTCTTCCCATTCCACTAGTCCATAATTGGGAAGCTAGACCATCCCAGAAAAGGGATGCTTTAGAGCATGTCCAGCAAGGACCCCACTCAAGCTCCAACTCAAAAAGTAGGGGTCGAGAGAAAAAAAAAAACCAGCTCCAGCAGGTCCTTACTTGGATCCTTACTCTAGAAAGGTACCCATTTTCCCTTCTCCAGCCTTATCTTCCACGGGTGCCCAAGAGGCCCCTACTTTTTTGTTACCGTCGTTTCTTCCTCCCGCACGTCCGTGGATCCTCCACCCGGCCATCCTGATTCTCTCGCCGGCCACTTGAATCCGCCGCCGTCCTCTCGCATCTGCTGCCCTGCGCGCCGAAATTAGCAGCCCCTTCCTCCGTTATGCCATTGCCCGTTTGAATACTCCACCTTGCCCTCTCGAATCGAGCTTGCCCGCCACTGAATCGACTAACGATGACTTCAATCGAGCATCAGCAGCATCTAATCGAGAATTGATGGCCTTGAGTCAAGCACTGATGGCCTTGAATCGTGCATGGTGGTTGTCAGACCTTTGCGAGGAGGCGGCAGCTAGGCGGTGTTGGCCAATTCGGAGCCACGAGGAGGCCGCCAGGGACCGGACCGCCGCCGCCGCCGCCAAGGAGCTCGAGCGCCGCTAGTAACCAGCACTAATCCACACCGCTAGTAAAAGGTTAAAACAATGTGACAGCATAATTAATAACTATTGTGACTAGCGCACACGAATGCATCGATGCTAAACCAAACCGGTATGTTTAATCACTCAAAATGTGTCGGTTCTTCTTCTAAGACGATTATACTAACACCTCTTTCTAACAGGTGCATATCATGCCAGTACTTTACAAATAGGGAAAAGTCCATTTTTGACCATCCAACTCTTGCCTCAGTTTGGTTTTGGCCATCGAACTCCAAAACCGGGTATCTTTAGCCATTCAACTATCAAAACCGTTCAAATTTGGCCATCGGGCTGTTTTGATGGGTGGTTTCAATTTTTTTAATTTACAATTTAGTCCTTAGATCTTAAAATGATTATTACTTTTTTGCTCGTACCTCTGATTTAGGTGATTCTTGCGGTCACACATTCATCACGGCGAGCTTTATATTTTAAAATGTTATTTATACTATTTTATCACTATTTGTTATATTATTCTTATGTTGTTGTGTATAAACAATAATATAAGAAAAACAAAACAAACAATTACAAAATAATATGAACAACATTTTAAAAGATAAAGCTCATTGTTACGAACGCATGACCACTAGAATCACTTAAATCAGAGATACAAGAAAAAATAGTGATCATTTTAAGATTTAAGGACTAAAAATAGTAATCATTTTAAGATCCAAGGACAAAATAGTCCTTGGATCTTAAAATGATCACTATTTTTTTCTCGTATCTCGTATTTAATTGATTCTTGTGGTCATACGTTCGTAACGATGAACTTTATATTTTAAAATCATGGACATATTATTTCGTAAATGTTTGTTTTACTTTTCTTATATTGTTGTTTATACACAACAACATAAGAATAATATAAGAAATAGTGATAAAATAGTATAAATAACATTTTAAAAGATAAAGCTCACCGTTATGAATGCGTGACCGCAAGAATCACCTAAATCAGAGGTACGAGCAAAAGTAATAATCATTTTAAGATCTAAGGACTAAATTGTAAATTAAAAAAATTGAAACCACCCATCAAAACAGCCCGATGGCCAAATTTGAACGGTTTTGATAGTTGGATGGCTAAAGATACCCGGTTTTGGAGTTTGATGGCCAAAACCAAACTGAGGCAAGAGTTAGATGGTCAAAAATAGACTTTTTCCTTACAAATAACGCTCTCATTCATATTGTCCTTGTGTAAGTGGGTCTGGAACCAGGACGTACGAATGAGTTTCGC
>WEIB01000517.1:0-35347 GCA_015476505.1 Urochloa ruziziensis
GCTAGCGGACAGCCGCTCGGTCACACCGGACGGTCCGCTACTTTGTCAGCACTAGTCTGCCACGTCGCCTAGGGCGGACGGTCCGCGCCCTTCTGGCGGACGGTCCGCTAGAACCCTGAGCATGCGTGTCGCCTGCTCAGAACTTGACCGACACGTACCCCCTTGCGGGCCCACTTGTCAGCCCGCACCCCCAACTCGAGCTGAGGCCCCTCAGCTCTCTCTCTTCCTCCCACTCACCCAAAACACACTCTCTCTCTTCTGCTTCAAGCCATGGAGGAGCCTCCATAGCTCTCCTCCATTGAAGCCCCCAACCTCGCCGGAGCTTCGCGGAGGACGGCCGGAGCTCGACGCCGGCGAACTGCACCACCTCGACATCATCTTCCTTCCTTGGACTTGGAGCAAGGAGCTTCCCCAACCCCTCCTCCTCCATCTACTTCTTCTTCACAAGATCTAGGTCAAGAACAAGCCCAAGCTTCCCAACGCCGCCCTACATCGACTTGCGGCACCCCACCGGAGTTGTGCTTAACGCCGGTAAGCCATCTCCATCCCCGATCCATCTCCATTGCCTTAGGATTGAGATTTGGCTCCTTCCTAGAGAAAATCACCATTGATGAGTTAGAGCTTCCAAAACCTAATGCATGTCAAATCTACCTCTTGGCATGGCTACTAGACACCCTTATGAACCCTTAGAATCAAACCCCACTCCAAACCACGGCCGGAGTCGCCGCCGGCGAACTCGCCGGCCAGCCTCTGCGTTCTTGCGGACGGTCCGCCCCTACCCAGCGGACGGTCCGCCAATATGTCCTTTTTCTACCAGAGACTCCCCGACTCATGTCTTTTTACCGCCTTCAACTGCGGACAGTCTGCTACCTCCGACCGGACAGTCCGCGACCCAAGATTAAATCCTACCAGGGACTCGGCCGAAAGTTGTATTTTCCAACCTCCCAACTGCGGACGGTCCGCTATCCATGGCGGACGGTCTGCCACTCACGGACACTACACACCGGACGGTCCGCTCTTATGGTCCGGACAGTCCGCCCCTCACGTTTCAGCACCACTACTTCTACACTTGCTCCACCTAGTTCAATACTACAACCTAATGTTTATAAGATATTTATACAATGTTGAACCATGCAAGCATGTCATTATCAAATCATTGCAATCATCCATGTCATGATTATTTATCTCGCATCATTGCATTCGTGTAGCGATCGAGACACCGGAGCAAGGGGAAGTTGAGACCGAGTCGGAGCCCGTTGCCGACGAAGCTACCGTTGAGAACCAAGGCAGGCACCTAAGCATCTTTCTCACCCTATTTTGGATCAATTGAAGTTATTTATGTCTTGTGTGCGCATAAGTCAATATTATGTATATGCATGTTTAGCTCCTACTTTATGCATTACCATCCTTGATCTAGAATAATCCCCTCTAGGTGAGTATGCTTGGGTAGGTGTCACGAACCACCTGCTTAACTAGGCTTAGCTTCGGTAGAAGTCGAGAGGTGGCAAGGGCACCACCACTCGCGAGCTATAGGCTTGGTTGCTAAATACTACTTGGATCATAGATGATTAAAAGTTGACCAACTTGGAAGATGACTCGGACTTGAGTAAGAATGGTAGGGTCATGTAGAGATTGGAGCTCTTATGACTAGTCTTGCTCGAGTCGATTAAGGCCCGTTTCTCCATCGCTTTAATACTTGAGCACATTCGCGTACTAACCTCATACCTAATATGGTAATGGCAAGCTAAGTACCATAAGTCGCACCTTGCCTTGACCGGATTCGGGGCGGGATTGGGTTGAGGTGTGATTGGCTTGAGTCCGGTGCATCTAACCATTCCTACCGTTCGTTCATAGTCGGGTGCGGGTATGCGAAAGGTCGAAGGCATGATTCAACCCTTATCCTAGGCCATGGATATGGGCGTTGGGCTTGCGCTTCGTGCGGGCAAATTGGTACACCCCTGCAGGGTTTAATCTATTGCAATAGCCGGGCTCCATGGTTAAGGAGCATGCTCTTGTACTTCGACTTTGGGTGTAGAGTTACCGAATGGAGTTCATGGAAGATTGAGCTCATGATACATGACCACTTTATTTTACGCAAATGATTGATGTATGCTTAGTATGTCAGAGTCTTTTGCTTACTATAACTTGATCAAAGTTAGATGCTTTTTATGCAAATTAAATACCCTGCCAACTTCCTTGCTACCTGGCCAAATGCATTCTCCTTGAGAGTCGGATTATATTCCATTTGGGTAAGTCCTGCGGAGTACCTTTTGTACTCACGGTGCTGCCGTTAAGTTGTTGCAGGTGACCCTCAGTTGGAGCCCATCTTTGTGGGTTACTTCATGCCCGCGGACGGATGTGCGGGTGAGAAGTGATGGGCGATGACGTATGGAAGAGCACTATCGGCATATAGTGTTATCTTCTTATGTATCTATGTATCGTATGGAGCGCAACGTTAGACTTTCCGCTGCAAAACTCTAAGACTTGTATTGTAATGAATTTGAACCTATTTTATGAAAGGTGAACTCTATGTATGGACTTGCTATGGTTATGAAGATGTACTCAAGTTGTGCTTAGTGAGGTGTGTCGTCCTGGGCATTGTTTAGGACACATCTCAAGGACGACCGGAGTTATTCTTATTTAGTTGAGTTGATCGATGGATGATGACTCGATTAAATGGGTTTAACTTGGGCGGTTCCTCACAGTCGCCGTCCTCGGCGTGGACCCTCGCCGGCCGAGGGCTGCAGTCCCTGCCGCGCGCCGCCGTCCTCGCATCACCTGCCGCCTCACGGCCATCATGCGCTGTGGCCCGGGACGCCGATGTGTTGGCCCGGTCAGAGATCCAGGAGAAAGACAAGGGGGGAGAGGAAGGAATAAGAGTGGAGCATTGACAGGTGAGGCCAGGGGCAAAAATGTCTTTGCACGTCTCAGTTAACAGCCAACTAATGGGAATTGCGACGGAATGACATTAAAGGTATGAAACCCCGAACTTTTATGACACCGAAGGAACTTTTAAAAATTTTATGACATTAAAAAAAGAGGCAAGAATTTTTATGACATTGAGTGAATTTACCCGATAAAAAGTGGCCGGCCCTTGGCGTGGTGGGCTGCGAAAGGTTGGACCGGCCCACTGCAAGAGGGTGTGCGGTGAGTGATGTCTAGCCGCATGTGCAGATTTTTAGTAAATTTGACGGCAGCCAGCATGCAGGGGCGATGGACAGCCTGCCTCATGCACGCATGTCCAGCCAGCATGCAGGGTCGACGGCAGCATGACCTGCAAGCATACGCGGCCGTCCATCCTCATTAGAAAAGATAAGGGGCAAAACCGGTCATTCATATGCAAAATACAAGGGAGAGTATAAAAAAATGAAGGGAAATACATCTAAAGGCATGGAAATCAGGTGACCAACGTTTCAAGACCCATTTTTGCGAAGTCAACGCTAGAAATGACAAAATTGCGAAACGTGATGTTTGGAGTCGTAAATTTGCAAATTTCTCGAAAAAAGGAAGTGTTTTATACTGATGCTACGGACGTCTTCATGCCTATCTCATGAGGAATTTATATATGATGTTTCGAGTCTGTAGACGGAGTTGTTCGCAGGAAGGGGATCGATGCTGCTCGATACTCAGAGTTCCCCTTTGAATGGCAAAGACATGCGTATAGAAAAGTAGCACTGATCCCTCGCAAAAAAAAAGTAGCACTGACAGAACTGACGACATCGAGTGAGACAAAAGGGAGATCTGACTCAGAAAGATCAGCATTTTTGTAAGACTTTTTTTTTTCGGGCAATGAGAGGGTATCAACAAAAGTGAGGCTTGAATTCACGTTCTTCAACTCAAAGTGAGGCTTGAATTGAGGACTTATAGTTTCATGTTCAGGTTAATTGCATCGTAACAACACCTATTCACGAAACTAAGGTGAGAATCGGGGATTGTGATGTTTCAGGACAAGCACGAATTGTTCAATAAGCAGCATTACTGTTGAATGAGACATCCATGTGAGCATTTGACTTGGAAAGGTCAAAACCTGATATATGAAAATTCGATAATGTTTGACCAATGAAAGAGACATAATTTGTTTTATAATCATGTTCAGATAGATAATTTGTGCCAGCAACTAAACAACTCTAACTGAATACTAACACTGCTAAAGTCGAAAAGAATTTTACATGCATAAAGTATTAAATATAATTTAAAAATAACTAACTACACAGATTGTGACTATTTTACGAGACAAATTTTTTAAGCCTAATTAGTCTATAATTTGACAATGTGGTGCTACAGTAAACATGTGCTAATGATGAATTAATTATAGTTAATTAATTTATCTCATGGATTACTCACGAAATCTATAATTTGTTTTTTTATTGGTAATCGAAAACTCCGTCCGACATCCCAACTCCGTCTGATGTGACAGCTACTAAAGTTTAGCACAGGATCCAAACAGCCCTGCTAGTAGTGTGCATCCATCGATCAATGGATACCAGTCTGAACATGACCCTTTTCAAGTTTGTTACATGCTGCATCAGTTAAAACTTAGTAGACTAAGCCCTTGTTTAGTTTCAAAACGAAATCTTTTCACCCATCACATCGAAGAAGAATCTTAGATGCATGAAGCATTAAATGTAGACGAAAAAGGTGAAAAGTTATATGGATAGGCTGTAAATCGCGAGACGAATCTAACGAGCCTACTTAATCCACGATTTGCAATAGTAATGCTACAGTAACCATCCGCTAATTATGGATTAATTACCCTCTAATTACCATCGTTAGATTGGTCTCGAGATTTACAACCTATCCATATAACTTTCCACCTTTTTCGTCTACATTTACTAATCCTAAATTGGTAAAATCGAAACCCGAAATCTTTTCACCGAAAAATTTTCATGAACTAAACACGGGCTAAATGTCCATTGCTGTTCCCATTCGAAATTGGAAACCATAGTCACTGATGCTACGGAAGTCTTCATGTCTATGTCATGAACAGCTTTTTTATGTTTCCAGCCTGTAGACAGAAGACTTCGAAATCTGTTGAATATTCAGAAATCTAGTTTGAGAAGTAATGACAAGACCTGCGTATAGAAAATTCGCACAGAGAAAACCAAGTGATGTGGACTCCTTGAGCTATGGACAAAAGGGAGAGCTGACTCAGAACGGTCAAGACTTGGTACCTGTACTGTGTCAGTGGCTATAGCTAAAGTGAGGCATCAATGATATTACATACAGTAAACAAGGCACCCTTACATGTTGCGATGAAAACTGTACGTGGTTCTGAAAATTTCTTGTTCAGCTCAAGTGAACCTTAAAATGAGGACTGATACATTTGACGTGTGGCAAAGTATTGTTGAGTTCGTGATGTGGGGGAACGTGGCTAAATCAGCTTTGAACGATGGGATATGATCTATCTATATATGTGCACGTGATTTGAATTTATTTTTGTGTGTCATGATGCTGACAAAGTTTTGGCAAAATTTTGTTGCCAAATTCATGTTCATATTCTTAGTGAGATGTTGCTTAAATATGATGTCAAACAAGGGTATAATCACAAAGCATTAGAAATAGAGATGTCTATCTAGTCGGCCGGATGTACAGAGATAAGCAGGACTGACCGAAGTACATGATAATTTGCTGACTATTCAGTGAGACATCCATGTGAACGTTTGACTGTCTAAGTCTGATAGTTGGAAATTGATTATGTTTGACTAATGAAAGGGACATTTTTTTTATAATTTGATAGGCCAATTGTACAAGCACAAGCAACTCTGGAACTATGAAGTCTGAACTGAGCTCACCGTTGAGTCATAGAGACTATGTAATTGTTCATTAAATATGCATACACAATAACTGAAATGATTTTGACAACAAGGCGCCTGTTAAAATGAGTTGCATATGAGCATTCGGAATCCATCACACTATGAAGTCCCACTGAATAAAATGTGATGGAAGCCGAAATGTTTTTGAAAATCAGGCGCCTGTTATAATGTCTAAGAGTTGCATATGAGCATTCGGAAATCCATCATCACACTCTGTCAGGTTGAAATTGGACATCGAATCCAGAAACAATGAACAATATCGTACCACATTTTCGCATATCCATTCATCTACCCGCCACCGAATTACACACTGGGACAAACTTTTTGTCCCATTAGTCTGAACTTCCAAGAACATGAAACCATGGACAGAGGCACACAATGTAGAGCAACAATAACACCAATCCTAACACACACATCTCCGCATCAATACTACATCTTTTCCCATCCAGTAACCATCACATAAATAAAAACTTATTAAAATCACATCATGTTCAAGCTCTCGCCATCTCCTGGTGCTGCTGGTGGAGGTTTCCGGGGTACTTGGGGTCCTTGCGTACGATGCGCTTCCAGTACCAGTGCCTGTCGAAGAGCATCCAGATCTCCTCGATGGGCACCTGCTTGGTCTCCGGCAGCAGGACGATGACGAAGATGGACATGACGACGATGAGCGCGGCGAAGAGCACGAAGACGCCCCAGCGGAGGTGGCAGAGCGCGGCCAGGAAGCACTGCGCCACGGCCGCCGTCCAGAAGAGGTTCACGCACACCACCACGCTCTGCCCCGCCGACCGCATCTCCAGCGGGAACAGCTCGCTGGGGACCAGCCACCCCAGTGGGCCCCACGACCAGCCGTAGGCCACCACGAAGAGGCAGATCGCCACCACCAGCACCGTGCTCACCCCCTTGGTCAGCTCCTCGCCGTGCCCGAACTTGAGCGCCAGGATCACCGCCACAACCACCTGCCAGCAAATGTCACATGAACATCGATCAGTGTCAATTTTTTTTTAAAAATGTCCAAATGATCAATGTATGTTTACTCTATGTAATAAACAAATAAATTAATTAAATATCGAAAGGATCATCAAGAACTGACCATGGATAAGATCATCTGGACAGCCGGCCTCGATGAAGAGGAACCGGCGGCCGAGGCGGTCGACGCTGACCATGGACACGAGCGCGCCGACGACGAGCATGGATCCCGTGATGATGGACGAGTAGAGCGCGGCCGACGAGCCGAACCCGAGGCTCTGAAGATAACCGGCGAGTAGAAGAGGATGGAGTTCATGCCCGACAGCTGCTGGAACGCCGGTATGCCCAGCGCGCCGATGATGAGCTGGGGCCGGTTGCGCGCCGCGAGCAGGTTCCGGAACGTGCCTTTCACGGCGCGCGCCGCCTCGCTGGCCTCCTTGAGGTCCTCGAACTCTGCGTCCACCTTGTGGGTCCCCCTCACCTTCTCCAGCACCCGTCGTGCCTCCTCGAGGTGTCCCCTCTCGACGAGGCTGTTGGGCGTCTCCGGGAGGAACAGGGCGCCGACGAAGATGGCGGTGGCGGGGCCCATGGCGAGGCCGAGCGAGAGGCGCCAACCCCAGGGGTGGAGCCTGTCTGTGAAGTAGTTGATGACGTCGGCGACGAGGATGCCGAGGCAGGTGGTGAGCTGGAAGAGCTGGTTGACGGCGCCGCGGATGCGGTAGGGCGCGATCTCCGAGAGGTAGAGGGGGACGGCCTGGTTGCCGAACCCGATGCCGACGCCGAGGAGGACGCGGCCGACGATGAGCATGGCGATGTTCATGGCGGCGGCGTTGATGGCGCCGCCGAGGAAGAAGCTGGTGGCCCCCACCATGATGCTGGCGCGGCGGCCGCGGCGCTTGGTCACGTAGGAGGCGCCGAAGGTGGAGACGAGCCCGGCGAAGTAGAGCGAGGAGGTGAAGAGGGTCAGCACCTGGTTGTCGTACTTGCAGTAGTCCGTCTCGTGCAGGTGCGCCTGCTTCCGGTGGTACACGTCCGGGAAGAACTTCTTCAGGAAATCGTCCATGGACGTCACGCCGCCTGCAATTGATTTTGGACACCAAACATCTAGTTCAGGAGGAAAACTTTGAAATGTTAATTTGCAGTGCATTGCGATTAATTTCGCACAATCAGACGACCTCATTACTTGATGCTTGTTTATTTTGTTCCTTCTTGATAAAAAAATTGTTTCAGCATTTTCTTGGAATGTAAATTATAAAAGAGATAAGTTTTAGTAACGTCATTTGCAGTAATGAAAATCAGATGAGCTGTATTCAAGGAAACAGAGTATATCTGTACTTAAAATGAGAGGGCAGAGATCGTCATGTCTGCAAGAGGGGTAATCATAGTTTCCCGATTCCAGCAGACAGCGGCCAACAACTATGAAACCATTTTTTGCATAAGGGAGCAGAGTAGTAAAGCGGTTTTGGTTCCTTGTACAGATGATACGAGACAGGGACATCATGGTGCCCATTTCAGTATCATCTGATTCACTCGTCTATCCAATCGATTGTGTTTTCAGTGCAACGCATTATTGTGCATGATAGAGACCGTCCATGAAATTCGGATCAGAATATTCCCCTGCATTTCTACATTTTTCTTTACGAGAAATTATTGGTTGTTCAGGAGCAATGACGCGGCGAACCTTTCGCAAATCGCACAGAGAACTCAGAGATAAAGTTTTTGTGCTTAGAATTATCAAATGGAGCATTGCAAATCAGATCACTTGGAGACGAGACGCGACCCGGTCAATGAACTAGAAACTGGAATGGGGAAAAGTGGAAAACAGAGTACTGAAACTGCGAGAAGAAGAAGAGCAGTGGGAAAGAAATACTGACTGGATACTCCGAGGTCATAGCCGAAGAGGGATCCGCCGAAGGAGCCGACGATGCAGGCGAGGATGAAGTATCCGGTGATCTTGCCCTCGTAGAACTCCGCCCTCCCGCCGGCCGCCCCGCCGCCGGCGAACCCGCCGGCCATCTCCTGCTCCTCACCCGAGAAGCAAGTTGGACGCTTCTCTTGAGACAAACACCTAGCTCGGGCTCAGCCTCTCTTCCCTGAAAGAAAAAGACAGGAAGAAGATGAAGCCGACAACGACGACGGAGAAGGAGAGGAAGATGGCAAATCAAATCAGAGAGAGGGCGCGGCGCGCACAAGTCAACACCGGGCGAAAGAGGGGCTCCTCCCGGGGAAAAGATATACCTCCGTTCCGTTATTGGACCAGCTCCTCCCCGGAATGCGTGCTGCGAGCAATATTCAACACCGGGGCCAGGTAACCGGCGATTAAACAATGATCCACTGGTGGCTGCTCTGCTGGGTTCCGCTGCTCCGAACCCAGGAGCTGGCGGCGCCGATCCAATCTGTTCCGCTGGTCTCGTTGGGGGGAGGAACAGCAGAGGAGTCGGGGGGATCGGAGAGAGTAGAGAGTGAGGGGGTGGCGGGAGGCCGTTGGGATGGGCGGGTTTTATGGAAGGGAGCTAGCTACGCGCACACCCACTCACCCGGGTCTTCTGCCGGCGATGGATTTTTCTTGTGTTAGATATGGATCTCCCAGTTGATCGCGTCCGGCTGCCAACGGGAACGGGGCGTGGCACTGAAGAAAGGTCCTTATCTGTTTGACCTGCCAGAGTTAATTAGCGGTGAAAGGATTTAGAGAGAGACAGTCAGATTGAGGCTCCGTTGAATGGAAGACTTGCAATAGTAGACGCGTCTTTTTCCTACAATTTGATAAGGTTGTCAGAAGGAGACATTATAATTGGATGTTACTTCCTCGAAAAAAAAAAACAAACACCAAGTCCATGGCAGTGGCACAGACCGACGGATATTTTGTTCTTTGTCAGATGGGAGTTCACACGGTTCGTATGTCCTCTCTTGAGTTGAGTGTACACTACTGCCAAAATACAGCTGGCTCCCTATCCTTTCTGTCATTTCTGCATGTTCAATCTGTATGCTGTCCTTTTCCTTTCACACAGAGTTCACGCTATCATTTTTTTTTTTGCCGACTGACCCAATACGGTTGGTTTTAAAAATATTTGTTAAAATATTTTCTAATTTATCAAGTTAACAATAAATAATCAATCAATCAATCAATAATAATCACTATGTTTCTTAAGGTTACATGTAAAAATAAGACACACAAATAACAGATAGAGCGCACTAGGGCCTTTGGTAATCCCGTGCACCTTCCCGGTTGCATATGTTGGATGCACAACCAACGGCCTAGATGCATATGGCCAGGTGCAAGGGAGCACCCCAAGGTTCGAGTGTAACAAATGTATTCTCGGGGCATACATCACTGATACATGGAAGCTCAATTCTATTTCATTGGGTACAATGAAGAGCTATTATACGAGTACTTGCCTCAATGCCGTATATTGCTCACTGGACATTACAGCAATACAACATTTCAGGTGGACATGATTTGACAGCGATATCATCGTAAAAGAGTGGTGTAGACGTGTAGCCTGAGTCCTGTTCTTTTGGCATGGCATAGTTCATTCAACCAGCGTGTGGATCTTAGTTCGACTATTGGCAGCAGCATTTTTATTAGGCTTCAAAGTGAACTGCTAAGACAACCCTTTGGGTACACCATTTGGATTCTTCTTGTGGCGCTTCACATTAAACCATATATAAAAACGATTAATTTGTTTAGCGCCACGGTGCCACCTCAAAATTACTTTTTTTTAAAAAAATTAATAGTGCAGGCTGTTACTAAATATGGTCCAAACTTTTGTCATTCGTAAATTATATCAAAAATCATCTATGTCTGAAATTTCTGGTGTCAATGTCATGAGCACAAAGGACATGTGATCTAGTAGTGGGTCACAAACTGACACATTTTGAAACATGTCCTTGGGCCCTTCTTGGTGTGGTAGCCTTTTCTTTTTCTTTGACCTAGCAAATATAGAACAGCAAGCATGTTTCAAAATGCCCAATTTGATACAACAACTTGACAGATGGTGCAGATTAATCCAACAATTTGTAAATTGCTCAATTTAGTGCAAGACCTTGATAAATTGGTGCATCTGCAGTCCAAAAGTTACAATAGCAATGTATTAAACTGTCGGTGCGAGAACCCAGAGGGGGTCCAAACACCTGCAGAAATGCGCTGTGTCCCGTCTCTCGATGGTCGATGCAGAGGCAACACGATGACACGAGGTTTATCCTGGTTCCGATCTTTCGATCGTACGTCCAGCAGTGTGTGCGTTCGCACTGTATTGCCTTGCACCGGGGTGCTCGTAGTAGGGGGCTACAAGCGTGGCGGGAGAGGAGGATGAGCCTCCAAGTCCGTAGAATGAATGGGAGGTTGAGTGTTATGTTCTGATGAACTTGGCGATGAATGAGCGGGGTGAGCGTGTCGTTTCTAGGGGCTGCCTCCTCCTTTTATAGTCCAAGGAGGGACAGTTACAATAGAGAAAGTACAGTGCGTAGCACAGTGGCCACGTACGACGGGGCATGGTCGCGGGCATGGCTCCCGTCCTGGCATGTGTTGTCAGATTGCATGACTTGGTCCGGCGCACAAGGCTTCAGTACATGGCGTGGCATCCCCTGTACATGACGTGTACTCCCTGTGCTCCTGGTTTGAGGGCTCACGTCGTGCGGCATCGTCCAGCGCAGCAGGCCGTACATCCTTTCGAGGGCTCCCCATGCCTGTTCGAGGGGTTCCCGTACCGGAGTTGGCGGAACAGGAGAGCGTGACAGCACAGGCCTGTCCGCACAGCACGGGCCTGTACGCACAGTGTTGAGGTTGACCGCACGGCATCAGGAGTTGGCGGAGATGACCGGAGATAGGAGGGATTGTCGCTTGACTTTTGCGTCCAAGGCCGTACAAGGTCATTAAATGTTCTTGTCCATGGGGCAGGTGAACCGCCAGCGGGCCCCATGGGTGAGAGGCGACCTCGAGCAAGGCGGAGATGGGTTGTCGAGGGTGGCTCCGGGCCTCGAGGGAGGAGGCCTCGAACGAGGCGGAGTTCCGATTCGCTCGAGGGGTGCCGGGCACCCTCGAGCCAGGTGGAGGCTTGATGCTGCCTTGACTAGCTTCCGTCAGGTTTATTCGTTCCTGTTGCTTAGTCCGTTATTTTCCCATCGTGTTAAGGCCCTCCCTAGGGTTGACACCGACAGTAGCCCCCGAGGCCATGCAGTGATGAAGGTCAGACCTGTATGGGCTAGACATCCCCCTAGAGGTAGAGTCTTTTGAAATTCATTCACAAGATGGGAGTATTTTTCCGCGGGGCGCGCTAGCGCACCCGCGGGTGTAGCCCCCGAGGCCTTGGAGGAGTGAATATTATCGTCCAAGGTCTTCTTTGAGAGCGCCTTCGTTCGCAAATAGGCGAGAGTGGTGTACTGACCCAGTCATTTGTTTCAACTGGCCTCGGCGTTATTTCAGCCGGTACCAGTAAATCACGAGGGGTTTCCGTAGTTAAACCTTGCCTTGGTCATGCCCTCGAGGTTCCCGACATGTTGCTTTATCTCGGTGTGAGGCGCCGGGCCCTAACATGATTGATTTCAAGGGACTCTTGACTTTATGTTTCGACCCTCGTCGCCCCGTCACGGGGAGAAGGGGTGACACAGTTCCGTGCTACCCATGAGCGGGCCGCGAGTCACGGTCGTGTCAGTGAGCTGGTAACGGGTAGTTCAAGTGGATGCCCGTGCCCCGTTCGCTTGGGGTTGGCTTGTGGTCCGGAGACACGTCTCATGCAAGCTTACACAAAGGTACGCCGCCAAGGCTCAATCCCATTCGCTGGGATCGAGGGCTCGATGCACTCCCTCGTTGGGATCCTTCTAACTGGCCACCTCTGTCTAGCCTTGAACGCGCACCGAGGCACCCTCGAAAGCCTTTGTTTGAGGTTGAGCGTGTTCGTGCGTGCCCCGTTCGCCCCTGACTCCGTTAATCTGGAGAGCCTGTCGAAACTCTTGACTTGAGCCAGGCTTCGATCTCCTGATTAGTAAGGTCTGAACCGTATATGCCTTACCTGCGATGGGGCCACATAGGGGAATATTCTGTTGGCAATTTGACGGGGCAAGAATCGGGGTGCTCGATCATGCAGTCGTGGCCAACGTGCCGTGGTCAGGGCGTACTGGCACGCCTTTTCAGGCGCGCGCAGCGCTAACGGGGGCGGTTTGGACCGGGCGTGCTACAAGACACCACGACGCCTCGGGCGGCCGCAGTCATAAATGCACCCCTGCGCCTGTCCTCCACGTTGCAGGGCCCACTTGTCGGCGATAGCGCCAAGCGCGCAGTTAACGCGTGCCCGCGGCCGCGCTCACCCGCGGCCGAGTAAATTTTTCCAATAAAATAAGGGGAGAAGGAGGGACAGTTTCCCTTACTTTAGCCAAGCAGCCATTTTCTCCACCTCTTCGTCTTTGCGAACCCTCGAAAGCTCAGATCCAATCCACCCCTTTCTCTCACCTTCCACCATGGTGACGCTAAAGGAAGCCACCCAATGGAGTGCGTCCACTGCTGACACGCATTACCTGGAGTCGCTTGTCACGAAGGGCCTGCTCCCCAAGATCACCAACCCCGATAAGCCGGAGTGGATCGCGCCGTCGCCTTCGGACAGGGCACCGTCCCCGCCTCCAGGCTACGTCGTTAGTTTGGCGCGTCTGCACGAGCGCGGATTCGGCTCCCCTCCCGGGAAGTTCATCCGCGCGTTGTGCCAGTATTACGGGGTGGAGCTTCACAACTTTGCCCCTAATGCTATTTCTCAGGCGACGGTGTTCGTCGGTGTGTGCGAGGGATTCTTGGGAATCTCAGCGCACTGGGACCTGTGGATCCACCTCTTCCGCGCCGAGCTCTACACCGCCTCCGAGTCCAAGGGGGTGCGGAGACTCGTCCGCGCCGGCAGCGTCATGCTCCAACTGCGGGAGGGCAAGAAGGACCTCTACATCCCTACCACCATGACGTCCATTAACGCGGATTGGGACAAGGGGTGATTCTATTTGCGGAACGATGGCGACCTCCTCCCCGCCTACACCGACAAAATCGTGCGAGAGAAGCAGGATTCATGGCACTGGGGGTATCTCCCGGAATCGCCAGAAAACCTCAAGGTCTACATCGAGGCGCTCCAATCCTTGGCGAGAAAAGGATTGAACGCCGCTGCCGTCATCGCCCACTTCCATCGGCGGCGGGTGGTTCCTCTTATGGAGAGGAAATTGCGCATTTTCGAGTTGACATCCGAGGCACCCTTCGAGGGCTCGAGGACGATGGAGGAACTGCTCCCCTACGAGCAAGCGGCCCAGCGGGCGTGACGAGCGGTGGAATGTACCAAGATGGACGTCCAGGATGACGCCCTCTGGGGCCTCAAGATGCGCCCTGACGAGGGCTACCTGACATTCGTAAGTGCCCTTCTTTCCTCTTCAATTTGGCCCCTGATTATTCTAAATTTCCTGAAATGCAACATGCCATGGCATCAGGGGCTATCCCGACGAGGGTACCGGTCGTCTCCTCCCCTTTCCGAGACCCGCGCGGTCAACCGCCTCCACGCCGAGTGGCAAAAAGCGCGCAAGGACGCTGAGACGCAGACGCGGCTCCGGAAGCAGAGGAGGAGGGACGCGCACAAGAAGGAGAACCGGAAGCAGGAGAGGGAAGCTATCCCCCCGCTGCCGACCCCCGAGAGTACACCCGAGCGAGAGGACGACGATTCGTCCGGCGACGAGGCTCTTCGAGAGCTATCCACGACGAGGGCCCCCGCTGACGCGCCTCTGTCCGTGGCCGCGGCACCGGAGGAAGACGCGGGCACGCAGGATGTTTCTGGCCTGATTTCTGCCGAGCTCGTCCAGGTGCCCCTGAGCCTGTCCGCCGACAAGCGCTGGAGTCACCAGCCGAACGAGCCCCCGCGAGGGAGGCCTCAGGCACACTGCAGCCCCCGCGCCGTTCCCAGAAGCGGAAGCTGAGGGGGATCAACTGGTGAGGATCATCCTGCTCTTCTAGGTTTTGATTGGTCATCAGTTTGTGTGGTTGCACTGATGCTCTTTCAGTTTATTGCTCAGCGGGACAGCTTCTCCTGCTGCTCCTCTCCTCGCCCCCATAAAAGCTCTCAAGACGAGGGCTTCACTCGACGCCCCATATCGAGGCCACGCCCTTGCGCACGGCGCCCGAGACTAAAGCCTCGATCGTCGCTAGCTACAAGGCGGCCATGGCGAGGGGGGTCGAGCAGGCAGCGGAAGGAGCTCGGCCCAGGAGAGGCTGTTGGGGAACGAGAACCTGGTCTCGTTGAAGCGGCAGGGCAGGGCCATTTGGGGATGTCCATTGGCCTGAGCGTAGAGGAGGAGGAGGAGCGAACCGAGGCCGGGGCAATCGCCAGCCCGCCGATGAGGAAGAGGAGGCATCGGGGTTCGGGCCACTGCTTAACGTGCAGGTGCCTTGCCATGATGACGCGGCGCCCTTGCTCGAAGGTGGGGGTGCCGCCGCGGAAAGGATCCTCACGTCGGGGGATATCATCGCAACGACCAACGCTGGTGCGGCTGCGGACTCGACCGCGCCTTCTGGTCGGGAGGTGGTCGAGCGTTGTGGTACGTCGGTCAACGTCGATGCTGGTGAGTCCGGAGGCGACTGGGGCACGCTCGGGCTCGACCGCCCCGGGGTTCCGGCGGAGTTCGTCAGCGTCATGGAGGACGAGAACAGGCTGTGGCTGGAACATCACCAGCTCAGCACCAGCATCCAGAACGCCCTCTCCTCCGCGCTCGAGCTTCACCGAAACAGAGGACTCCAGCTCCATGAGGTAGGTCTGCTTTCCTCTTGCTTGGTCCTTTGGTTTTCTCCTTCGCCTCTCAGTTTGCGGCACTCCTTTCTAACAGAAATTGCGAGATATGGCGGGGGCCAAGGTTTCCTACATCACCAGCCAGCACACCTATATACATGAGCTGGAGCAGAAGAATGCCTTGCTGGGTTCCGAGGTGGATTAGGCCCGCGTCGTGATTAACGACATGGGGAATGACGCCTGCTCGAGGGGTGACGCCCTAGTTCGCACAGAGAAAGAGCATGATGCGCAGCGGTCGACAGCCGCAGAGAGAGCCGTTGAGGTGGAACACCTGAATGCTCTGCTCCAGGAGAGGGACGTTTCTCCTGCTGCGATGCAATCCCAGCTCCTGCAGGAACGGCAAGCACATGACAGCACGCAAGCTCTGCTCCGTCAGCTGAACGAGGCGGCTGCTGCCACTGAGGCCCCACTTCAGCTTGAAGAGGCGTCGGTCACTCGCTTGAACGAGGTTTTGGTCGAGCGTAGCGTCGCCCTCGAGGTGCTGCAGTCTACAGCCCAAGAGCAAGAGACCTCGTTGGCTACCCTTCGACAGGAGGCGGGCGCCGTTCGTGAGTTGCTGGCCGCCAAGAAGGAGCAGGCTGAGGGTAAGCTTCGAGCCTCTTTGTCACCCTTTCGTCCTTTCGTAACTCGTACTTGTCCTATTGCTGAAAGTCTTTTTTCTTTTTGATTCAATCCAGGTTTGCGGACGACCGTGGTGGACGCGCTGGGAAGAGCGGAAGCCCTCGAGGTTGCCTACTCATCCTCGCAGCAGGAGCTTGAGGAGCTAATGGAGGCCGCTGCGGCGTTGTGTCGGGAGTATGAGGAGGACGGTGCCCAATCTGGCAGTTCGCTAGCCAGCCGCCTGAGGTCCCTGGGTGGTCGCATCGTGGAGCGGGTGAAGAGCACATTCCTCCTCGGCATCTGCAAGGCTCTGGGTGTGCTTGATGCATTGGCGATGGGCTACGTTGTCACTGAGGGTCTTGATGATGACGCGGCGATGGCCGCAGCTGACCAAGCCGATGCCAACGTGGCAGAAATGGCCGTCGCCCTCGCCACACTTTTTGCTGATGAGATCCTTCCCGGCTTGGGTGAGGGTGATGACGAGGTCTCCGCAGAGCGTACCGTCAAAGGGGATGGCCTTTGAAAGCTCTTTGTGATGGTGCCTGTAAGGCACATGTAATAAATTTCAGGGGAGAACTAACATCTCAACTTTGTCAGCGCTTGAAAACTTCGTTTTTGTGTTTTATCGTAGCGAATCTTGTTATACTTATTGTCATCTTGGTTGTGTGACTCAAAGGACTTTGATAAAGCTAGACTGCCTTTCTGCGAACAGTGTAGGCCCAGACAGTTTAGGCCCAAGGGTGTCGAGGGGGGACGCCGTATCCCGGAGGCGTAAGCTATCCCGCGAGATCGCCACCCTTTGGCCCTGACCGTCCACGCCCCGCTTTTCTGCGAATAGTTTAGGCCCAAGGGTGTCGAGGGGGGACGCCGTATCCCGGAGGCGTAAGCTGTCCTACAACATCGCCACCCTTTTGCCATGACCGTCCATGCCCAGCCTCTGTCACTTCTTCGCGCGCACAACCAAAATACGACAATGCAACGAAAATTTATAGAAGATTACGAGAAAAAACAGAAAAAGCTAGAGGCGGAGCATTTGTTTCTCAGGGTAGCATGCCCTGTGATAGCCCCCGAGGGAGTTTTTGGCTTCGCATGGGGCGAAGATAAATCTCCCTGCCTCATGTGAAAAAGCTGCGACCGAAATAATGGAACACGGAGCGCTAAGAAACCGTAGGGTAGAAGGGTGGCTTAGCTTTTTTGCCGGAACGGCTCAGATGATTTGACGGGTGCCTGGCCTCGCTGCCTTATTCTATCATGAGCCCCCGGCCTGCGTGCAGAGCGTTCAGCGAGGGCCACAGCCTCGGCCTGCGCGCAGTGCGTTTAGCGAGGACGCGCCGCTTCTTTTGATGCTGCCTGCCCCCTCTTTTTGATGAAAATAGTAACCTCATGACCCTGGTAATGGTGCACGTCTCTGTCAGGCTGCCACGCGTTGTGCGTATCCTTTCTCCGAGTGGTGCCCGCCTCTATCGTGCCGCCACGCATTGTTCTCTCATCAGGGGGCCCTGTTGGGGTCCGGCCTGTGAGCAAGGCGCGTGGGACAGCTCGCGCAGAGGGCCAGGTGCGCGCTACGGAGCGGGTCACGCTGCGGGCGCTATAAATAGGCTCGGCGGTGGCGGCAGAGATTGCAAGTGTTGTAGGCTTTTCACGAGCACGATGGGTTTAGAGTTAGGAATGAAGAGGTGGGGCAAAGCTCGCCCCCTGACTTAGTTTGAGGGTGGGCAGGGCTTTGGTGTTAGAAGAATGCTAGCGAAGGAGGAGGTAAATGAAGGAGAAAAGGTGCCGGCCAGAGCCGCCCCATCTGCAACCGCTGCCTCGTCTTCCAGCTTGAGCTGGTCGATACTTAGGCAATGGTTGCACGACGCAGTGCTCTGGCCACCTGTCCACGGCGTACGGTAGTGGCACGCCCAAGTGGCAGAGTGGTCTTGCTACTAGGTGCGTGCCAGCCTCTCTGTTGCATCGTACGTGCCTCCACTTCGTTGGCGAAGACCGCTCCCCTGATCGGGGCGTGCGACGAACTGGAGGTCGACGACATCCTTCGAGGCGTCGCCGTGTTGGCCGTGGAGAACTCCCCGTTTGCCTTGGTGTGTGCGGCCATGCTGATGCTAGAAGAAAACTAGCGACAATCCTAGTGGATCTAGGGTTGCCAGTGTTGAGAAATGGGCATGGCCGCTTGCATTTTTTGGCCGCTAAGCAGCGGCTTTGTATCTTGTTTGTTGTACACGACCGTTCGCCGGTCATGCGTGTGTTGGAAATAAAGAGATTCCTTCATCCATTCGAAGGGTGTTACGCCTTTCTCTTCGCGAGACAAGCGATGATCTTGATATTTCGAGCTGTACACGTGTTTTATTATCATCGAATCGTACAAACTAGTACACGGATAGGCGTGAAGTGCTCAGGGGTAGAAACAACGCAGTTGCTGGATGTTCTAGGCATTAGCGAGAACTTCGCCCCTTTAGTTAGCTAGCTTGTATGTGCCGGGTTTCAGGACCTCGGCGATGATGTAAGTGCCCTCCCATGGAGGGGTGAGCTTGTGGCGCCCTCGATTATCTTGTTGTAGCCTGAGCACAGATCCCCCTTGTTGAAGTCTCGACGTTGCTCCTTTTGTGCTGGTATTGATGGAGCGTCTGCTGGTATCTTGCCAAGTTCAGCAATGCGACATCACGTGCCTCATCTACATAGTCCAGGGAGTCTTGTCGGGCTTGCCGATTCGATTCTTCTTGATACGCCTTGAGCCTCGGGGACCCGTATTCCAGATCTGTGGGCAAGACTGCCTCAGCACCGTGAACTAGAAAGAAAGGGGTGAAGCCTGTGGCTCTGCTTGGGGTCGTCCTGAGGCTCCATACGACTGAGGGTACTTCACCAACCCATTTTCGGCCAAACTTGTTTAACCTGTTGAAAATCTTTGATTTCAGCCCCTGCAATATCATGCCGTTAGCGTGTTCCACCTGCCCGTTTGTTTGAGGGTGTGCCACGGCCGACCAATCCACGCGGATGTGGTGGTGGTCACAGAATTCCAAGAACTTCTTGCCGGTGAACTGGGTGCCATTGTCGGTGATTATCGAGTTAGGCACCCCGAATCTGTGGATTATATCGATGAAGAACTGCACCGCCTGTTCGGACCGGATGTTAGTGATGGGTCGGACCTCGATCCATTTTGAGAACTTGTCGATTGCGACCAACAGGTGGGTGAAGCCCCCGGGCGCCTTCTGCAACGGTCCTACAAGGTCCAATCCCCATACGGCGAAAGGCCAGGTGATTGGGATGGTTTGCAGGACATGCACCGGGAGGTGTGTCTTGCGGGCATAAAACTGGCACCCTTCGCAGGTACGCACGACTTCAATCGCGTCGGCAACCGCCGTGGGCCAATAGAAACCTTGTCAGAAGGCATTGCCCACGAGGGTTCGTGTCGCCGCGTGGTGCCCGCACGCTCCTGCGTGAATGTCGCGTATCAGCTACCGCTCCGCAGGAACGGGGAGACAGCGCAGCATTATTCCCGATGGACTACGCTTGTATAGCTCGCCATCGATTATGGCGAACGATTTGGCTCACCTGGCGATGCGTCGCGCCTCGGTTTGATCCGAAGGCAACGTGCCATGGTCGATCCAGTCTATGTATTGGCGTCGCCAGTCTCGTGGTGCTGGGGATTTGTCGATTTCCATTGCCTCTACTTCGCCAGGGAGAGGCGTCCCTGGTCGGGGGCTCTCGACGCCTTCCGTTGCGGGGTCCTCGTCCATAGGCTCGACACTAGCCTCCCTCGAGGGTGCTCGTGCAGCTGCATCCGGACGCTGGAGTTCGACGGAGGGTTTTGAGCAGTCGCGAGCGAAGACGTTCGGGGGAATCGTAATTCGCCCCGACGCAATCTTTGCCAACTCATTCGCTTCTTTGTTGTACTTACGTGCAATGTGGTTGAGCTCAAGGCCGAGGAATTTGTCTTCGAGGTACCGTACCGTGTGGCAGTATGCCTCCATTTTCTCGTCGTGGCAGTTTGAGTCCTTCATCACTTGATCTACGACTAGCTGTGAGTCTCCTCTGACGTTGAGGCGTTTGATGCCAAGCTCAATGGCGATACGGAGCCTATTGAGGAGGGCTTTGTACTCAGCCATGTTGTTGGACGCGGGGAAGTGCAGCCGCACCACATAGCGCATGTGTTCCCCGCGCGGCGAGACGAAGAGAAGCCCGTCTCCCGCCCCCAGTTTTCATTACTGATCCGTCGAAGTACATGGTCCAACATTCTGCTTGCATCTGAGGCAGGGGTAGCTGCGTGTCCATCCACTCAGCGACGAAGTCCGCAAGAACCTGGGATTTGATGGCTTTACGAGGTGAGTACGTGAGCGTTTCACCCATCAGTTCCACTGACCATTTGATAATCCTACCAGAAGCGTCCTGGTTGCGGACTATCTCCCCGGTCACCGGGTGCGCCTCGAAATAATGTCTCAGCTTTCTTCGAGCCAGCACGATTGCGTACAACAGCTTTTGGACCTGGGGATACCGTGTTTTGGTTTCCGACAACACTTCGCTTACGTAGTACACTGGCCGTTGTACCGGCAGTGCATGGCCTTCCTCCTCTCTTTCTACCACAATGACTGCGCTAACCACTTGGGTCGTCGCGGCAGATAGAGAGTTTCCCCATCCCTTGGCGGCATCAGGATCGGTGAACTTGAGAGCGACGTGATGAGCTTATCGAGGGCTTCTCGTGCCTCTGGGGTCCAGGAGAAGCGTTCGTGCTTCCTCAAGAGCCGGTACAGAGGCAAGCCCCTTTCTCCTAGTCGAGATATGAAACGGCTTAACGACACTAAGCACCCCAGGACCCGTTGGACTCCTTTCAGATCCCGGATTGGCCCCATTCGCTCGAGGGCAGCGACTTTCTCGGGGTTGGGCTGGATGCCTCGCTGGGAGACTATGAAACCCAACAACATGCCTTGCATCACTCCGAAAACGCACTTCTCCGGATTAAGCTTCACACCACCGGCCCGGAGGGCCTCGAAAGCGGCACGTAAGTCGTTAACCAAGTCGTCCGCCTTCTTGGATTTTACAACGACATCGTCGACATATGCTTCCACAGTGCGCCCGATCTGGTCTCCGAAAACCCGAAGCATACATCGCTGATATGTAGCTCCTGCATTTCGAAGCCCAAATGGCATCATGGTGTAGCAATACATGCCGAAGGGGGTAATGAAAGAAGTTGCAAGTTGGTCGGATTCTTTCATTTTATATGGTGGTAGCCAGAATACGCATCAAGGAAACAAAGAAGTTCACACCCCACGGTGGAATCTACAATTTGATCGATTCGTGGAAAAGGAAAAGGAACCTTGGGACATGCTTTGTTTAAACCAGTGTAATCTACACACATCCGCCATTTCCTATTCTTTTTCTTAACTAATACAGGGTTAGCTAGCCACTGGAGATGGAAAACCTCCTTGATGAATCCGGCCTTCAAGAGCTTGCGCAGCTCCTCTCCGATTGTTCGATGCTTCTGTTCGTCAAAGCGTCGAAGACGTTGGCTCACTGGCCTGGAGTTGGGCTGGATATCAAGGGAGTGCACGGCGACCTCCCTCGGTATGCCAGGCATATCCGAGGGGCTCCACGCAAAGATGTCGGCGTTGGCGCGGAGGAAGTCGACGAGCACCACTTCCTATTTGCGATCGAGGGTAGCGCTGACCCTCAACACCTTGCCATCAGGGTCGTTGGGGTCAAGGGGCATGTCTTTGGCTTGCTCGGCAGGCTTGAAGTTGCCGATATGCTTTGGCACGGGGTCGTCGATTTCGTGCACCAACCTTTCCAAATGAGCCACGCAAGCTTCATCCTCAGCGAGCGCCTTGGCGTGTTCGACGCACTCGACGTCGCATTCATAGGCGTGCTCAAACGAGGGCCCCACAGTGATGACTCTCTTTGGGCCCGGCATCTTCATCTTGAGGTAGGTGTAGTTCGGAACGGCCATAAACTTGGCGTAGCACGGTCACCCAAGGATGGCATGATAGGCTCCCCGAAATCCCACCACCTCAAAAGTGAGGACTTCCTTGCAGAAGTTGTCCGGTGTCCCAAAGTAGACTGGCAGGTCGATCTGCCCGAGGGGTTGGACCCGCTTCCCTGGAGTGACGCCATGAAAGGCCCCTTGCTCGGGCGTAGCTGATCCTTGCCGATCCCCAGGAGCTCCAGGGTGGGGGCGTACATGATGTTGAGGCTGCTGCCTCCGTCCATGAGCACCTTGGAGAAACGTGTGTTGCCAATGACGGGGTCGACGACGAGCGGATACTGCCCCGGATTCGGAATGAAATTGGGGTGATCCTCTCTGCTGAAGGAGATGGTATCCTCCGACCAGTCAAGGTACTTTGGGGCCGCCCGGTGCACAGCAAGGACCTCTCGACGTTCGCGTTTGCGCTGTCGAGGCGTCATGTTGACCGTGGACCCACCAAAGATGAAGAACACGTTCTCCACTTGGGGGAATCCGTCCTTGTCCTTGTCATTGGCATCCCTCTTTGCGTTGTCGTCCTTCGCGGCCACGCGATTGTAGTTTTTTTTTCAACATCTCACACTGCTCGAGGGTGTGAGTGACTGAGCCTCTGTGGTACGGGCACGACTTCTTGAGCATGTCGTCAAAGATTCCCGGGCCTCGAGGATGGCCTCCTGGACCTTTGCGGCCAGGGTCCGCCGCGACGGCCTCGTCGGAGTCGTCGTCGGGTTCCTATCTTCGCGGTGCTTGCTGTGCCTTCTTGCCTTTCTTCCCCTGCTTCGGCTTTTTCACGGGGACCTGGAGCTTACCGCCCTCCGCGGGCGTTTCTTCCACGCGCTTCCCCTTTTTGTCGACAAAGTTGGCGCCCTCTACCTCTGCGCCAGAGGCATAGCGCGTGGCGATGTCAAACAACCCACTGACGGTAGTGGGAGGTTTCCGCCCGAGCTTGCGCACCAACCCTCGATTCATCGTGCCCAAGAGGAAGGCATGGAGCACCTCTGAGTCACCGACGTTCGGGAGGTCAGTGCAGCACTTGGAAAAGCGGCGGATGTAATCCCTCAAGGACTCGTTAGGCTTCTGGCAGCACTGTCGAAGATCCCAGGGGTTTCCTGGGCGCACATAAGTGCCTTGGAAATTGCCCACGAAGGTGTTGACGTGATCATCGCAATCGTGGATCTGATCCGGAGGCAGCTGCTCCAACCATGCTCGCGCAGAGTCCGCGAGGTGGAGGGGCAGGTTACGGATGATGACCTCATCGCTGGACGCGCCACCTAGCGTACATGCCAGGCGGTAGTCATTGAGCCAAACTCGAGGGTCGGTTTCCCCGGAGTACTTGACGATGGTGGTTGGCTGTCGAAACCGCAGAGGTATCGGCGCTGTCCGGATCTCGCGACTGAACACTCGAGTGCCAGGAGGTTCCGGTGTGGGGCTCCGGTCCTCCCGGCTGTCCTAGCGGCCTCCGCGTCAGGCGTGGTATCCGTGGGCCGAGGTGGCGCCAAATTTCCTTTTGTTCAGGATGTGGCGGGCGTCGTTTTTGTCGGCACGCGTGTCCAGCATGCGCTCCTTCACAGGAGCCTTCTTGTCGTGGCGCGGGGCCGACGCTATCATCCGGCTCCTGAGAGGAGTACGCACTGACTCCACTGGGTTTTGCGCTGCCCCTCCAACTCCCGTGCTGACGGAACAACGCATGCGGGACGCAGAGCTTTCAGCCTGCTGTACCGCGACCTGTTCGACCAGGGCTTGCGCTTCGCGGCGCAAATTGCGACCTTGCGGCGTCGACGGTTCTGGCATTGCCTGTATCAGCGTTGCCGCGGCAATCAGCTTCTGGCTGGTCCTTGCCAGGGCCAGGGGGTCGTCCCCGTGGTCGTCGGCCATGATTCGAGCCTGAGCGGAACGCCCAGCCTCTTGGGCGGGGTTGCTGGGTCCCGGACGCCCTGTTTCGAGGGCGGCACGAAGCCGACGAACCTAGCGTCGTTCGTCTTCGAGGCTAGCCTCGAGTTCCTGCACTTGGATCAGCTGTGCTTGGACCAGCGCGGCGTCACCACCCGCGGGCTGTGCCGCTTTTCGAGGCTCTACAGCTCCTGCAGGGTCTCGAGGCCCGGCGGCATCGTCGTCCTCAGTGTCAGGCTCAAACACCGCAGCAACGAGGCATTCCCGCGTAGGGTCGTGATCCCCTGTGCTAGAATCGTCGGTGCAATCGAGACAGTAGTCTGCCGCAGCTTGGAACGCCGCAAAAGCTTCGCGGTCGTGAAGCACAGAGTAATCCCACTCCGGGACCTCTCGCGAACGCGAAGTATCCCCCGTGTCCGTGCTGAGGTACGAGTCTCCTGGTGAGGTCGCGACGAGGTTTTGGACCGAAAGTAAGTGATGGCCGGGGAGGTCCTCGTAGGCGTCCATCGTCGTGCTGATCGACGAAGAGTAGACCAGGCCCGCTCCGCGCATCCCATACGGGAAGTGCGACGGCCCGGTCTCGTCGTCCTTGTTCGGGCGTGTAGTCGGAGGCATCGATGGAGGCGCGGTCTTTGCAACCTTGGCGACAGAGTCCTTGCTGAAATCGACGTCGTCGAGGTGGCGCGCGCGCTGCCCGGCGCCGCTCCATGCGTGCCCGTCGTGAGCGTTGCCCTGAGCGTTTCTTGCGCTCGGGTGTTTGTGACGGCGGTGCGGCCACTGTGACGGTCGCGTCCCTTGAGAGGAGCCGCATGAGGTAGCCGTTCCAGGTGGCCTCAAACTCCAGACTCCCGAACCAGATGGTAAATCCGGCCGGGAGCAGGTCGGACGAACCGTAGGAGCAGCGGTCAACTAGACGCTCCATGTGGATCACCATCGAGCGAACTTGCGGGTCAGGAAGTCGATCACAGCGCGAAGCCCCTACCTGGCGCGCCACTGTCGGTGCGAGAACCCAGAGGGGGTCCAAACACCTGTAGAAATGCGCTGTGTCCCGTCTCTCGATGGTCGATGCAGAGGCAACACGATGACACGAGGTTTATCCTCGTTCCGATCTTTCGATTGTACGTCCAGCAGTGTGTGCGTTCGCACTGTATTGCCTTGCACCGGGGTGCTCGTAGTAGGGGGCTACAAGCGTGGCGGGAGAGGAGGATGAGCCTCCAAGTCCCTAGAATGAATGGGAGGTTGAGTGTTATGTTCTGATGAACTTGGCGATGAATGAGCGGGGTGAGCGTGTCGTTTCTAGGGGGCTGCCTCCTCCTTTTATAGTCCAAGGAGGGACAGTTACAATAGAGAAAGTACAATGCGTAGCACAGTGGCAGCGTACGATGGGGCATGGTCGCGGGCATGGCTCCCGTCCTGGCATGTGTTGTCAGATTGCATGACTTGGTCCGGCGCATAGGGCTTCAGTACATGGCGTGGCATCCCCTGTACATGATGTGTACTCCCTGTGCTCCTGGTTTGAGGGCTCACGTCGTGCGGCATCGTCCAGGGCAGCAAGCCGTACATCCTTTCGAGGGCTCCCCATGCCTGTTCGAGGGGTTCCCGTACCGGAGTTGGCGGAACAGGAGAGTGTGATAGCACAGGCCTGTCCGCACAGCACGGGCCTGTACGCACAGTGTTGAGGATGACCGCACGACGTCAGGAGTTGGCGGAGATGACCGGAGATGGGAGGGATTCGTCGCTTGACTTTTGCGTCCAAGGCCGTACAAAGTCATTAAATGTTCTTGTCCATGGGGCAGGTGAACCGCCAGCAGGCCCCACGGGTGAGAGGCGGCCTCGAGCGAGGCGGAGATGGGTTGTCGAGGGTGGCTCCGGGCCTCGAGCGAGGCGGAGTTCCGATTCGTTCGAGGGGTGCCGGGCACCCTCGAGCCAGGCGGAGGCTTGATGCTGCCTTGCCTAGCTTCCGTCAGGTTTAGTCGTTCCTGTTGCTTAGTCCGTTATTTTCCCGTCATGTTAAGGCCCTCCCTAGGGTTGACACTGACATAAACAAAGTAGACCTATGATTTTCTTTCAGCCAATAATTGTCAATTTTTGTTAATAAAAGTTAATTATCTTGATCAGGCTATTTCTTCTTAACTATGTATAGAATTTATTTGTTTAGTAGTTCAAATTTGATCAAATTGTTAAATTACATCATTGACATTACCGAAAGACTGAAGTTCATAAGAGAGGCTTAGGGGTTTAGATTAATTCTACAAATATATTCAAGAACTATATAAAAACATGCATGTTGTTTTATATTCCTTAGCTCCATTTTCTTTTTAAAATAAATACAGGAGGTTTCAGAAAGTATCTATAGGTGGGGACCATCCTTCGAAAGTCCTTTAATCACCCTATATCAGTACGCCTGATACAGATTTTACACAGGTTTAGAATCTGAAGCAATAAAAGGCACAACAAATAAAGAGTAACTACCTTCGCTTTACGGAAAGCGGCATTATTACCCATTCCGTGAGTGGAACGCATCATAGTGCCTTATACGTCCATCTACCTGTAACAGAAGAAAGCAAGGCTGAGTACACTTATAGTTCAACAAGTCCTGTGTAAAGAGTTATATTGTATGCAGGGTGAGGTGTAAGGTTATCCTTTGGTGGAAATGCAAAGTAATGTTATGTTTATAAACAGGGGGTGGAAGAGAGGGATTAATAAGTTGTTTGGCCCATGGAGGGGAATTCTCATCCCTGCCAGTTCCCATATTTTAGTTATGTTCCCAGAGACTGTCAGGGTCCTCCTGGGCCGGCTTATGCCTTGCACTTCTGGGCCTTCGCCTATCTCACCATCTCATATTTTATTAAGGTGAATCCTAATCAACGGGGGCTTTGACTAGATGGGCTCATGACCGTGAGCCACGACTATCTGGATAAGTTGATAACTTTGCAGAGCTTGTACGCTAGGCCATACGTTCGGTCAGCCCATACCACCGCGGAGGGCGGTACTGACCTACGAGACCCTTACCTGCCGGTGTCTATCTCTAAACAACATTTCCTAGGTCCATCCACAGATAGTACTGGGGGCTAAGCAGGGGCTACTAACATTCGCCTCGCGGATATCAACCCGGGTATGAGCTCATAAATTAGGGCCTTAGGACCTTAGGGTCTCTGACCCTGTACTCTATTCAACCTGTGCCGCCCAGCCCTAGCCCTCTGTCTGGGGCTGTCTCCAGTATATCCGTCTCCCGACTTGGCAACCGTGCACAACTAGGCACCGAGAGCTACTCGACCTCTGCCTCAGTCGGCCATTATACCAATCATGCGGCTCCTTGGGATGGATTGCTAGGATCTGCTAGCGGGGTGTGGATAAAGGCCTCACATGAATAGGTATTCCCGAAGGCCATACCTATTTGGCATGTACGGCGGTACTTGGCATTAGAAAGACTCTCCGTGAACTGGTCCTTATGCAACACCAGGGTAAGCCTTTGGGACAGGATCCTCTGTCGAGGCTGCCTCCCCTTACTCGCAAGTCCATCCTTACAGGGTTTCTATTAGTTGGTTCATTTTATATTAAACTTGAAATTCACACTCATCTCTCAGGAGCATTCCATAATAAATCATAAATTTGAAGAATTCCTAAGAAATCTACTTCTAAATAACACTCGGTCATCGATAGGTCATGACCGGGGTTATTAGTGGGTTGCTTGGCTAGAAATGGCTCTAAACCAAGGTAGAGGTGGAATATAGAGGGTTTTCCTTAGAATTTTAAAAAAATATGCATTCCATATTATTATCTTGACATATTTTATTATGCAGGAACTGGGACTGGCATGACCAAGGAGGTGGTTGCCAGGACTTGCCTTCATGAACGGTATTTGGACGTCCGCTAATGCGTACGCATTCGATGTTGACCAGGCTTGGGCTTCTGGCTTTCCGGAGCTTCGGCATCTTGATCGGAGCCTGGTCAGGCCATCGACCTATCGATCAATAGAATATAGAAAATGACATTCAATATAACACTACACCAAACAATTCCTGTAGAAAAGAGATAAAGGATAAAAGCTGAATATTAGGATTATTAGGGAATAATCCATTAATTATGGTAAATAATTAATGGATTCAAAAGAACGGAATTTTCAAGAAATTGATGAGCAATTTCTCTGGGAATGATCAAACGGCTGGGGAGTTATATGGATTTCGAAGAAATAACTCCCGAATGACAAGTTCAGGGATCTCGATAAAATAGTATCTAGGGGGTATGGATACCCTGGATACTTTGATGATTTATCCATCAACTCTTCGGATAATAGTTGATGAATATGATGGCGATGTTTAGAGGGCTTGGGTGGAAGAGTGATTCCTAATACGGTAGGATGGTTAGGAATAATGGGTTTGGGGATTACTGGATAGCTAAGCAATAACCTCGGGATAATTAACGGATGATTATATTAATTATTTAGAAATAAGTTTCTAAATAATTAACGGTATGGAAATCCTAATAAGTTTTTTGGAAATGTTAATAGTTAACTTTTCCAAGGATTTCGAAGATAGAATCGGGTATCATAACAGTTAGGGTCTTATTAAAAACCCAGCCTTTTGATCGGGCGGTGAAACGGTGTCTTGGGGGGGGGGGGGGGGGGGGGGGGGTTGGACGGCTTCCTGGTTGGGTATTGGAATAGTACGACTGGGATTTCGAAGCTAGGGTATGAATCTTAGGGCATCAATCACATGGAAATGCTTAGAATAATCCCTAATATTTATGTAAATTTATGGGGATTTTATGAAGCTTCGGAATAGAAAAGGGAATTTTTGGGGTACACTAATGGGGCTTTTCTATTGGATGAGAGTTACTCTTTTGGTGTTTGGGGTTGAAAAATGTCCCAAAATGGTTTAGATTGTTCTAATAGGTTTAGAATTATTCCTAATATTTTTGGAGAAATTTGGAGAATTTTTGGAGTGGAGGAAGTGCTCTAAATAAAATGTTGGGTGCAAGTTTAGTGTGTACCTAGCAAAATTGGAGAGGCTGGCGCAGAAGGGGTCCCGGTCAGTGCACCGCACTCATGGGCCAGGGGACTGCGTGGCCCGTGCATCTCCGGTTCATGTGGACCAGGTCCACGAGTGTAGGGGAGGCGCGCGCGCGACGGCGGGGTCGATGACGCTGTTTCCGGGCCCGCTTGACAGAGAGACTGGGCGGGGACGGCGTCAGGCGCGGCTGACGGCGTCATGGCTGGCGTAGCCTGGGCCCGTTGGCAGTGTGAGGAGGCGGGGGAGATGACAGTGTCAAGGCGGCCGGGGATGGAGGAGCTCGCCGGGGTTCTCGCGCGTGGCGGACGGAGAGAAGGGAAGGGTAGGGAGTGACACGACCATGGCAGAGGAAGAGCTCGAGCTCTCGGGCTTGGCGTGGTGGTGTGAGGAAAAGAGGCGGGGTTGGCCTCCTATTTATAGGCAGAGCAGGGCGCAGGGAAGCTCGCCACATCGCGGGGGCAAGGGAGGAGGGCCGAGCTGTGAAGCTGTGCCGGCGGCGGCATGTGGCGGCGCGTAGCACTCGACGTTGGTGGCGGCTCGGAGCGGCGGCGGCATTGACCGGTGCGGTAGTGCTGGGAGGGCTGTGGCGCGGGTAATGGTGGCGCGGAGGGTCACAGCATGCGTGGCTTGCCGGAGTGGCAGCTTGGGTGTAGCGGTGGCCGTCGGCAGCGGCGCCAGGGCGGCTTTATAGGCATGGGCTAGAGGAGGGAGAAGAATGGGGGCACGCCGCGGTGGTGGTTGCGGTCGCGGGGCGGTGAGGAGCTGCCGGTGGCGGCACAGAGCATAGGAGGGAGGGGAAGGAGGGGGGAGAAGGCATGATGTCACGCGGAGCATAGGAGGGAGGAGAAAGGAGCGGGTCGTGGGCGAATCGGTGATGGGCTGTGGAGGAGGACTTGGCCGGAAGTGATGTTTGCCCCATTTATCCTTTTAAAGAGTTTTCTATTTATTTGAATAAGGATTTGAGTTTAAATTTGAATAAGGATTCGAATTCGAATAGAGTTTGGTTGTGAGCCTTGAGATGAACATTGACTTGGGGTATTTTTGAAGGATTTGAGATAGGGAATTAATATTTAAATTAGATTTAAATATTAAACCTAAGAATTGGGAAGTAGGGTGTTATAGGGCTACCCCACCTAAAGGAAATCTCGTCCCGAGATTTAAGGGTTAGAAAGAAAAGCTAGGGTTTACCCTATTATTTCCGTATCGAATACGAGGATCGGAGTTTCCGTTGTTTATTAAAAGGAATTTCTTCTTCCTTTTAAAGTTTGGAGTTTATTTCTCCTTGCAACTTATTTATTCTTTATTTCCATGTGAGGGAAATATTACCACTGACGTTTTTGTCCGTTATTCCCTGAATATGTTCAATAATTTCCGGCCGTACCTGGAATGTCTTGAGGGTAATCTCTTTTCTGCGTTGTTTTAATCCTCAAGTTCTTGAGGCCGGATCTCCTTTTTTCCTTTTGGGTTATTACCCTACGTTAAGGAGAACTAACTTGTCATTACCCTAGGATTTTCCTTTCTCTGGTAGATATCCTGTACTCTTGAGGTTCCTGTCTAGATTTCTTATCCAGGGTTTTCTTTTATCTTGATATATCCATGTCGGGTCCTCGTACTTTCATGATAACTCATTCTTGATCGTCAGAGTTATTCCTGTACCACCTTATCTTCTGTAGTTGTTGGTGGCACAAACGCACGCCAAGATCGACCGCAAGTGCACAGATCATTGTAGCTCTTCCCTTAGAGTGTTCCCCCAAGGTTTATCAATCCGTAGATCGACAGCGAACTACCTAGGGTTTTCTATCTAATCTGATGGATCTAATCCTAACGTGAAGCATTGATTTCATATGAAGATAAACATAATAGATATGAATGTTGTATATATGTTGATCACATCCCCAAACATAGGCAAAGCTGAAGGTAAACCAAAGATTGACTATGCCCATCGTCTTCTAGTTGTAGTTCTAGCCAAGAATGGTAAACACATCAAGCTTCTCATTCGAAGCATCTTTAGATCACCACCTCCGGTCAAAACCCCGAGAACTACTACCCTACACTAGGCCACGCCCTGTCACGACGCTTGTTATCGGCATAGCAATTACAAGGGCACGTTCGAAGAACGTGTTGTACTCCTTGGTAGATCCGGTATGAACCCCTAGCCCCCATGGCTACAAGAACACCCCAAGCAATCTATATCGATTAATAGATTGAAAGCAAAGCAAACCCAAGCAAGCACAAGATCATAGAAGGAGACACTTTGATTCGCTAAGGAACCGGATGACAAGATGATCAGTTACACAAATGATGTATTCATTACACCATCACCTCCGAGTACATACCATAGATGATGAATGATTGGCTCCTGAACTCCACCATAGCACAACCACGCAGGGAGGCCATGGCGGCTAGGGTCGGCCTAGGCCATCCCCTAGACAACTTCGAAGGACTTGCGGCGGCCGTCGTCTCCCTCTGGTGTTTCCCTTCTAGGTTTCGCCGACTTCTGGTGAATGGATGATGCCCTCCTCTGGAAGGTTGGCTGTTTATATAGCGAGGAAATCCTAGCTCGAAGGGGAGGCCAAACCGCCTCAAAAAAGGCTTGGGCGGCGCGACGAAGGGGGGTCTTGGCCGTGCGGCCAAGGGCCTTTTTGGCCCCCCTCGGGCCCATCTTTCGCGTGCAAGCTCCGTTGATGTTTAGTAGTTGATATTCCAATACTTGTGGGCTTTGGACTTCGATGGCTCTGGAATATGGATGGGTCTTGATGGGTCTTCCGAGTCTTCAATGGATTTGTCTTGATCTCGAAGTACTTTGGCCTTATCTTCAATTGAGCCTTGTTTAGAGGTGGCCCGTTTGAGTAGAGCATAAACGGGCTTCGGTTCCTTTGGGCTTCATTAGGGCTTTTGGCCTTCATCTTTCGCCGTGTTGTTGCTAGTCTCGAATTCAGCCCATATTCGCTCCAAAATAGCCAAATACCCTGCGTAAACCAAAATGCTCCAAGAATATGTGCACAAGCGGAAACAGGGTTATTTTAGTGCCAAGTGGCGGGGTTAGTATCAAGATTAGTCCAAAAACATAACCTAGATGGCACTAAAAGTGTGTCATTTAACAGCGCCAACAGTCCCCCATGCTTAAACCTTGCTCATCCTCGAGTAAGTTCAGGAACATGCTTACCATAGAAATCAGTGTTGCCCTTGCACTTAGTCATACACAACAAGACACATTGCTCTCTCAAATGTTTAGCATTTAAAGTTCAAGTTGTGACCGGCTACTTTTCTTTATGGAAGATAGACTAACAATAAAGCACAAGCCACAATTAAATAAATATAATGCTCTCGAACTTAAGCTAACTTCAAACCTTTACCTTGTTCTCGTGAGGAGTTTTCTAAAACATGCACATCAAACATAAGTGAGGTTCTCTTGCAAAAGTTCATGGAAACTCTCATCTCATCAAGTCGCTCAAGCCTATACTAGATTATTCTTAACCTATTCTACTCATATATGAAAGTGGAAGGCTTATGTGGAGCTTGGTAGGTCAAAACAATCCTAGAAAAACATTATATCTGAAATATTGTCAAACTAAGAGAAAAATCTAATGGATTTGCCGAGACTCGTCAAAAAGGCCATGAGAAAATAAATGTTGGAGAAGGAGAGAGATGGAACACACACTTTTTGGATGGTGGACATGTGCAAATAGCAAAGGGTGACACCGAGGCACAAATGAAGTCCTCGTTATCGGATTGCACATGGTTGGAATAATTGAGTATGGAATAAATCTTTTAGGCACCAAGAATTTAATGAAACAAAAAGAACTAAGGAGCATTTTTATTTTTATTTTCTTTCTTTTCATCAGTTTTTTCTTTGTTCTTCTTTCTTTTTCACTTTTTTCTTCTTTATTATTCTTTTATGCTCCTTAGAACCTTTTGTAACATAATACTTACTCAGCGGTTGTAACACCCCGTATTTTCAAAGCATTTAAAAATATGTATACTCTATAATTTTCCTTAATTAAATATAATTCCTTTTCTCCAATATTCAAAATATATTTTGTAAATAAAGACATGCGTTTAAATGGTCATGTGTGATGCATATGAGTGCTTTAGAATCCTTCTCCAATCTCTAAATTCCAAGAGATAGAAATTCCTCCAAATCTCTCTTTTCAACCTTTAGGTTTAATATTCAAATCCAATTTGAGTATTAAATTCCCCGTTTCAAATCTCCTCAAAATATTCTAAAACTATCCTCTTCAAGCCTCACATTCAAATACTATTTTAATTTGAATTCCTATTCAAAGTTAAGCCCAAAACCTTGTTTAAACAAATAGGAAAACACTTTTAATCGTAAATGGGTTGCAATCTCCTTTCTAGCCCACCAGCAGTATCAGCCCATCGCCAAAGTCCTACTTTTCTCCCTGAACTTTCTTCCTCGCCGCCCCTTCACCCCCACCCGACCGGCCCAGGTGGCCCAGCCGGCTTCTCCCTTCTAGCCCGCGGGCACCCTTTGGCCCAGCTCGAGGCCCACTCCTGCAGCCAGCCCGAGCGGCCCACCTCCCCCTAAGCCTATCGTCGTTCTCCAGAACGACAGCGCCACCGCCGCAGATGCTCCGGCGCCCGGATCCTCGCCGGATTCTCGTCGGACCTCGCCATTGAGACACTACCTCCTCCCCTCATTCCGTTTTTCCCCTCCGTTCCTTCTTCCGTGCATGCCTGACGCCGACGCCCTGACCTCCAGCCACCGGCCGGCCACTGGAGCGCCACGAGGCAGAGGCTGCTCGATTCCTTAGCGCCGAAGGGAACCAGCCGCGCGTCATCCCGCCTCACCTCCTCCAATACCCGCACGCCACGCCGCCCACCCCGACGCCCAGCGCCCGACGCCCAGCCAGCTCGCCTCGCCGCTGCGTGCCACGCCGCGCTCCTGCATGCTGCTCGCTCGCCAGGCCGCCACTGCAGTGCCGCCACATCGCCCTCGCCTCGCTCGATGAACGCAGCATCGGCCGGCAAACCGACCAGCCCAGCCCCCCTCTCCTACTCGCTCACCCTATAAAAGGGGCAGTGAGGACCCGGTGTGTCCGAGGACCGGTGGATGGTCGCTTCCTGGTGTAATGAGTGATTGACAACGTGGTGTGGATTGACGTTTCCCTTGGCTCAAGTATTGCAGGTGTAGAATGCGGCTTGATTGCATTGGTGCAGGTGAAGAACAGGCGCGAAAGGTCTTAGCCATGGCGGCCTCCAAGGAGCGGAGAGACAAGTAGGCTTGGTTCGAGGGACCCGGTGGCCGGTGGATCAAGTGCGGTTCACATGCTGGCAAGAACGAGCAAGGGGACGTGGTTCCGGTGCGAGGTAGCGACTCACAACCGAAGCTCGTACGCGGACGAGAAGCCGGCGCAAGGTGGCGGCTAACAACCGAAGTTTGCGCGCGGGGTTTTGGTGATTTGGCCACAAAATCATCGGTGGACGGTTTCACTTGGTTTGGGCCTCAAAACCAAGGACCGAGGACTCGACGTAGCGACGGCCCGGCCTGCCAGCCAGGGGCGGTCCAACCGCCCCCCAGGGGCGGTGTGACCGGTCCCACCTGGGCAGGTCGCCCATGAGCGTCGAGGAGCTTCGATCCGGAGGACACGCGGCGTGATCGCAAGGCTTGCGTCGGAGGGAAGCTAGCTTGCGATGGAAGGTGTCCCAGCCGGAAAAATCTTCGCGGAAAATGTCATATTCGCCCCTGAGGGGTATGTATCGCTTAGGGGTAGTTTAGTCTTTCGAGCACCACCATTTAGACTATTTAATAGACCCCCTAGGGGTGGTGGCTGTTATCTCTCTAGTTATCTCTTCTAGTTTTCTCTTTGGTTTTCTTTGAACTAGTTTTCCCCTCATCCCCTTCACCTAGAACTACGTCTAATCTTTCCTAGTTTTGTATAGGTGAATTCATGGTTATGTGATGGAGTTTGTGCTGCTCATCTTTGTGCCATGATTTGATTTCCAGAGCTCCTTTTCGTTTTTCCATTTTGGAGGTATTTTCGGAGCCATTTTGGGGGATTTTCGTTCTTCACTTTCTAGCCCGTTTTCTCTCGGATTTCTTTGGTGGAATCACGTATGAGTGCCTTGTGCCTCTTTTGCTGGTGATCCCTTGCCCCCAAACGCCGGGAATCGGATTGGATTTGAAGTTTTCGGGATGAACTCGTGGAGGGTGTGTTCTTCGCTAGATTTGAAATCCCCGGAGTTCTAGGGAGTTAGAGGCCAAGATTTTTGGGACATAGCCTCTCCTTGAGGTGTATATCATCTACCCAAAGTTTCGTCTCAAAACTCCAAGCCGTTTGGGAGATCCGTTCTTGAGTTGAC
>WEIB01000518.1:0-36591 GCA_015476505.1 Urochloa ruziziensis
AATGGTGCATTCCAGAGGCACCACTTTTATATATTTTGCATATTTTATGCTTGTATTCAGATGTGGCCTCCTGCAACCAACACTTCACCAAAGCTAGTGGAAATAGTTAGAAATTAAACCCCTATGTCTAGTTTGGTGTTTGTTTTATGCCAGAGTTGACGGCCAAAAATGGCATATAACAGCCGTCAACAGTGACAGACGCCGGCAGGTACGGGTCTCGTAGGGCAACACTGCCTTTCGCGGAGGTATGTGTTTGACCGACCGTATGGCATAGGGTGCAAGCTCTGCAGAGTAACCGATCTATCGATAGCCGTGGCTCACAGTCTTGAGCCCATTAGTCAAAGCCCCCGTTGATTAGCATTCACCAGTAGTAATAAAGTATGAGATGACGAGATGGGCGGAAGCCCAGATGAGTGAGGCCTAAGCCAGCCCAGGAGGACCCTGACGGTCTCTGGGAGAGAGAGAACTAAAATATGGGGACTGGCAGGGATGAGAATGCCCCTCCAGGACCAAACAACATAATACTTCTCCTTTCCCACCCCTGTTTACAAATGTATAACTTTACTTTGTACTTATATTTCCACCAAAGGATAACCCACTCCCCTGCATGCATTATAACTTTATACAGGATTTGCTGAGTACCAATTATAGATGTACTCAGCCTTGCTTTCAACTATTACAGGTACACAGACGTGTAGGGCACTCCGGCCCATCCTCTCATGAATGGGCCATAATGCCACTCCCCGCTAAGGTGAAGGTAGTTATTCTTTATTCACTGCGCTTTTATTGCTTCCAATACTAATCCTGTGTAAAATCTGTATCAGCGTACTGATCCAGGGACTGATACAGGTGATTAAAGGACATCCGAAGGATTGTCGCCACAGGACATGGTATCAGAGCAATAAATAAATTCCTAGGACCATATAATACAGACCATACACGCTAGGAAACCCTAAACCTTCTATTCTCCTCATATCCTTTGAGATTTCTCGAAAAATCCTCATTTCACCCCCTAAATTTCCCTTACCTTATGCTTAACTCCAAATATTACTCTGACAGGTATGGATCACATGAATGAAGATTGGTTGATGATCCAAGACCATGGAGAAATTGTGGAAGAAAATCTAGCTGAAAAGCTAGAGCTGGCAGAGTAAATATAGGAAATCACAGAAGTATTAGGCACTGAGTCAAAGTATAAGCCTAAAGCCTTATAGTGACGTATTTTTGATTGAATAATGCTTGATCAAACCTAGGCATTAGCCCCCACCTATGTAGTAATTATAGGGTTGATTGGTAGTTGATTGTAGAAATGTGTGGTTAGACTCCCTCGTTTCCTAAAATCTAAGGATTTTCTCTAATCTATACCTATCTAAATAATGTCAGGTTGAGCAAGATTCAGAGATAAGGGGAACTCTCTGGAAAACGACCTCGAAGGTCCGTCAAGGGAATCCAAGCTCGATCCCCTTAAGCGGGGTAGATCCCGAAGCAAGCAGGACATTACATTTGGAGAGCTGCAGAAATCAGTTGAAGTGGGCCTATAACCCGCAGATTCGGAAAATACGGAAGAAGTCACATGAAAGGTATAGGACAATCCTATACACCTAATGTGATAAAGGTCAGTATTCCGAAGAATTTGATGGAGTATATGGCAAAAATCTGCAAAAGCTAAGGAAATAAAAAAGATGGGATGTGACGAATCATATCGAGAATCCCAGTTTGCAGGTTTTATCCTACAATCTACAGGGTCATAAGAACCCCGAAGCCATTGACATAAAGTCCAATCCTGTCCTTCCAAATAATGACATCTCGAGACTACTCCCCAAACTAGCCTCTTGATGGAATTATCTCCTTTGGCCTCCCGATTAAGCCAAACCCGTCGCCAACTCTCTCCAAGAAACCCTCCCCCATTTCCATCTAAACCCAAATTCCGTATAACCAACTCCCAATCGGTACTATCCTTTAAAGGATATGCCGTATAAATTCCTCGAAAAGGTTTTTCCCCACCGACATCATCTCTTACTCATCCTCACCGTCGGTACTCTTGGAAACCAACATTACTCCCCCTCTGCAACACCCATCCATAAACCCCGTGAGCTGTCATTTCCGGAGCCCCGCTCCCACTCCTATCAACATAACCCCGTCCGTAACCCGGGATCGCAACACAAACATACCCCCGGGTTAGCCAACACCCTTTCTAAGAAAGGCTCTCCCATGTAACCCTATCTGGAAGCCTTTACGTGTATACATCCATTGCTCCATCGCCATTATCCTTAAATCCACACTCCCACTTCATCACCCCATAAGCCGGTGTGTGTATCCACTCTCCTGATGGCATACCGCTCCTTTCCGACCCACGACCCTAATACCAACCCTCCCAAAATACATGCATTCCCCTGAGGACCGAGAAACCTTTTCCCAATGAGGAAATCCCTCGAACCCTACAGATCATTGAGGCATGCAAGCTTCTGTAAAGAAAATGCGCCTCAATTACATTCTCGGTCATTCGTAACCTTAACCTTCTGATCATTTCGGAGGAGTCAACCCACCGTACCTTCGACCATGGTAACCACCCCGTGTCTGCCGTCAAGGTTATCTATCCGAGATCATGCCCAAGATGAACCCCTGTAATCTTGGGATTTCCAACCATATCCTTCGAAAGGAGACATGTCTGTAAACACCCCGTGGAAATCATTCCACCAAAGGAAGGAATAAACAATGCTCATTCCTTTGAGCATTCGAGGCAAACCACCCGGATAAAAGAAACCTGAGGGATGGATCCTAGTGGTATAAATCGAGTGATTTGAAGAAATCACCACATAAAATATGGAGACCCATTCCACTAGGAATGTCACAAGCATATTGACCATCCCGCCGTATTGGAAGGAGACACTTCTCAAAGCATTCAAAGAATCACCGTACCAAATTTTAGGATGAGAAGTGGTCACCCAGGTTTCTTCACAACCCTTGCTTCCACCATGTAACCCGGGAGATTCTACTAAGCCAACGTAGATGTAACCCCGGCTATAATCACTGCCTCGCCCAAACTACATCTTTGAAGTAAAAGGGAACTCTTAAGAGATGAATGGTATGAAGACGATGTGTCCAAGCAGTACCTCTAACCACGGAGTAATACACCCAAGAAAGATATATCCGAGTAACAAAAAAGAACCTCGAATAATTGGAAACTTGATAAAGATATAGCACTCTCAAGGGTAAAGAAACTCTGAGAGTTAACTGAGAAATCAGGAATTAAACTTAAGGAAATTCTGGGTCAATTTTCCTTAAGTTGAGGGAAGAACCACAGGAGATGATTCACAGGGGATAAACTGGTACAGAATAACTCCGAATGAGTTATCCTGGAGGTACCAGGACTCGACATGGATATATCAAGATAAAAGAAAAGCATGGACAAGGAGTCTAGACAGAAACCCCAAGAACCCAGGATATCTACTGGAAAAAGGAAAATTCCAAGGTATTGTATGAAAGTGACAAGTTAATTCCCCTTAGGTGGGGTAGTAACCTGAAAAGAAGAAAGAAAATCCGGCCTCAAGAACTTGAGGATTAAAACAACTTTATCCTCAAGACATTCCAGGTACTGCCGGAAAATATTGGACATATTTAGGGAATAACGGATAAGAATGTCAGTAATAATAATGTTCCCTCACATGGATATAAAGGATAAATAAGTTACAAGGAGAAATAAACTCCAGACTTTAAAATGGAAGAAGGAATTCCTTTTAATAAATAATGGAAACTCCGATCCTCGTACTCGTTAAGGAAATAACAGGATAAACCCTAGCTTTTCTTTCTAACCCTAAATCTCGGGACGAGATTTCCCTTAAGTGGGGCAGCCCTGTAACACCCTGCCTTTTAAGACATTTAAGAAATCCAGGCTTTACAAAATTTTTCTCAAATTAAACATAATTACTTCACTAATAATATTTCAAAATATACATTTTCCAAATCAAACGATGCATTCAAATTTATCATATGTGCTGCACTTGTATGTTTAGAAACTCTCCCATTTCTTCTCAATTCCAAAAAAATAGAAATCTGTTCAAATCCTTCTCTCGCTTATCCTTTAGATTCCTTATTCAAATATAATTTGAATATTCATCTTCAATATCAAACCCTTCCAAAATATCCCAAAATAGTATCCATTCAAGCTTTACCTCGAAACCTTTCTCAAATTTGAATCCCTATTCAAATTTGAGCTTAAACCCTTATTCGAATAAATAGAAAAGCCTCTTATTTGATAGATGGGCCGAAACCCGTCCCCGGCCCAGCTTTCTCTTTCAGCCCATCGTCGAAGTCCGTTTTGCATCCTCCAACTCCCGGCCTCGTTCACCCTTTCCCCTCCAGCCGGCCTGCGGCCCACCCTTTCTTTCTCCTCCCCCGCGGCCCAGCATGCCCTCCGCTCGCTCGGCCCGCGCAGCACCGGCCGCGGCCCAGCCCTTCGCGGGCCACCTGCCACGCGGCCCATACGGCCCGCGCGCCCGCCTTCCCCTTTCCTAGCGCCGCCGCCTGTTCCGCCGCCGCCGCCGCCGGGGAGCAATTCCCCCGGCGCCGCCGTCCGCCGGCGAGCCTTGGCTCTGCCGCCCGCACACCGCTGCCGCCGCCGGCACCGCCGCCGTGTGCCTCCGGCCATCGCGCTCAACACCACCGCCACAAAGCGCGGCCGCACGGGCCCGGCGTTGCCCCACCGTGCGCCGCCGTGCGCCAGCCGCACCTCCACCCCGCCGCACACACCGCCACCGCGCTGCGCCATGCCCCGCCGTCGCGTCGTGCCGTACGCACCACTGCCGACGAGGAGCAACCTCTCCCAGCGCCGCCACTCACCGGCGCCGCTCCACCACCACCACACAACGCCGCTGCCGTTGGTCGCCGCCGGTCTACGCCGGTGAACTCCGCCTCCGCTAACCGCCGCCAGCGCTGCCGCCGCACCCGAGCGCGCCCTCGCCGCACCTGGCAAACCGCACGCGCCCGCGGCTCTCCGCACCATCTTGCACCTATGCCGCGGCTTCCCCAGCGCCGAGCCGCCGCCGGCACCACCGTGCCGCTGGCCGCTCCTCACCGCCGCCGGCGCCTACCCCACTGCCCTGCGCGAGCGCCAGCCACATCGCGCGACCGAGCTCCACGTGCCCCTCCCCCTTCTCCTTCTCTCCCCTGCTGCCACGGAAGGCCGAAGCCACGTGAAGCGCCATTAATGGCGCCCGCAGTGCCCCATACCGCCGTCCCTCGCGACGCCCCCTACAACCCCCTAGGACTCGCCCCCTATCAGCGCCCCTTCGCCCTCCGATGACCACCACGCGGCCCAGATCACGCCCTGGAGCTCAGGGTCGCCGCGTGTCGGCCTCACCGGCCACCGCCGTGAACGGGGTATGGCGCCAAATCCCCGAGCAAGCTCTCCGCCGGCCTCATCCTCCGCCGCGACGTGGCAGCTCCACCGGCGCCTCCTCCACCTATAAAGAGGGGATGAACCCCTCCTCTTTCCCTCACACCACCGCGCCGAGCTTGGGAGCTCGAGCTCCTCCTCTTTCACCCCGGCCACGCCGCTCCCGTCGCATCTCCTCACTCCACCCACCACGAGCAAGAGCTCTAACGAGCTCATCCCCCCGGCCAACTTCCGCCCAACCCCGGCGGCCTACGCCGCCAGGATGCCGCCGGCCGTCGTCCCCTCCCCTGCTCCCCTGCTCTGCCAAGGGAAGAGATGGGGATCGAGCGGAAGGGGAGGAAGAAGGCCAGACGGCCGTCTGACGCCGTCCCCCACTCTCGCCCACCGCCAGGTGGGTCCCACGGGACGCTGGCCGCGGTCCGTCGCGTGCCTTAGCGCGTGGACGTGGTCCACTGGACCGCACACCCCGCCACGCGCGGTCCACCTGGCCCACGAAGCCGGCGCATTAAACAGTGCGCACAGCGGGCCCCACCAGCCCACGCCAGCCGCCCCCCTTGCATCAACGCCATTCAAAAACGCTAGGTACACCCGGTAAGTGTACACAAACCTTTATTTAGAGCCCTTCCTCCACTCCAAAAATTCTCCAAATTTCTCCAAAAATATTAGGGATATTTCTAAACCTATTAAAACCATCCAAACCATTTTACGATATTTCTTGACCCCAATTCCCAAAATAGCAACTCTTATCCAATCGAAAGTCCCATTAAGTGCACCCCAATTATCGCCAATCCTATTCCTGAGCTCCATAAAATCCCCAGGAATTTCCACAAATACCAGGGATTACTCTAAGCATTTTCATATGCTTATTGCCCTAGTATCCACACCCTAGCTCCAAAACTCAGTCGCACTCTTCTAGTGCCCCACCGAAACCCCGTCTAAGCCCCCGCGGACGCCGTTCCGCCGCCCGATCAAAACCAAGGGTTTGGATAAAACCCTAACAGCTATGCTACCCAACCCCATTCCATGCCATTAATTATTTAGAAACTTATTTCTAAATAATTAATATAATCATCCATTAATTATTCCAGGATTATTGCTTAGTTGTCCGATAATCCCAAATCCACCCTTTCAAACCCTTCGTAGAAACCGTCGTCGTCCGGGATTTATCTCTTAGAAATCCATGTAATTCCCCGACTGTTCAATAATCTTGGGGAAATTACTTATTGATTTCCCGGAAACTCCATTCCTTCAAGTCCATTAATTATTTACTATAATTAATGGATTATTCCTTAATAACCCTGGTCTCCCCATTTTATCCTTTAATTTCATTCTATAGGAATTGCTTGATGTACTGCTTTGCTGAATGTTATTTTCCATGTTTTATTGATCGTTAGGTCGATGGCGTGACCAGGCTCCGATCAGAATGCTGAAGCCTCGAAGGCCCCGAAGTCCAAGCCTGGTCAACATCAGAAACATACGCTTTAGCGGACGTCCAAGTACCATTCATGAAGGCAAGTCCTGGCAACCAACTCCTTGGTCATGCCAGCCCCTAGTTCCTGCATGATAAAATCAACCAAGTTAATAACATGGACTGCATATTTTATAAAACCTAAGGAAAACCCTCTGTGTTCCACCTCCCCCTTGATTTAGAGCCATTTCTAGCCCAAAATCCTATTAACAACCCCGGTCACGACCTGTCGCTGACCGAGCGTTATTTAGAAGTAGATTTCTTAGGAATTTCTGAACCTTTTGTTATTCAGAAGAGATTCCGGGAGATGAGAGTGAATGTTGGACTTAATATAAAATGAACCAACTAATAATAGAACTCCTAAGGACGGACTTGCGAGTAAGGAAGGCAGCCTCAGTAGAGGGTCCTGTCTCAAAGGCTTGCTCTGGTCGCATAAGGACCGGTTCACGGGAGAGTCTTTCTAATGCCAGTACCGCCATACGGGCCAAAAAGGACATAGCCTTCGGGAATGACCTGTAATGTGAGGCCTTGACCCACACCCCGCTAGCAGCTCCTAGTAAATCCATCCCAAGGAGCCGCATGATTGGTGCAGAGTGCCGACCAGGCGAACTGGGTAGCGCCCGGTGCCTAGTCGGGCACGCACCAAGTCGGGAAACGGATGTACTGGAGACAGCCCCAGACAGAGGGCTGGGACTGGGACGGCACGGGTTGACTAGAGTACAGGGCGGGAGGCCCTGAAGGGCGACGGCCCTATTAAATGAGCTCATTGACCCGGGTCGATATCCGCGAGGCGGATGATTAGTAGCCCCTGCTTAGCCCCCAGTACTATCTGTGGCTGGACCTAGGAAAGGCTGTCTGGTGACAGACGCCGGCAGGTACGGGTCTCGTAGGGCAACACTGCCTTTCGCGGAGGTATGTGTTGACCGACCGTATGGCATAGGGTGCAAGCTCTGCAGAGTAACCGATCTATCGATAGCCGTGGCTCACGGTCTTGAGCCCATTTAGTCAAAGTCCCCGTTGATTAGCATTCACCAGTAGTAATAAAGTATGAGATGACGAGATGGGCGGAAGCCCAGATGAGTGAGGCCTAAGCCAGCCCAGGAGGACCCTGACGGTCTCTGGGAGAGAGAGAACTAAAATATGGGGACTGGCAGGGATGAGAATGCCCCTCCAGGACCAAACAACATAATACTTCTCCTTTCCCACCCCTGTTTACAAATGTATAACTTTACTTTGTACTTATATTTCCACCAAAGGATAACCCCACTCCCCTGCATGCATTATAACTTTATACAGGATTTGCTGAGTACCAATTATAGATGTACTCAGTCTTGCTTTCAACTATTACAGGTACACAGACGTGTAGGGCACTTCGGCCCATCCTCCCATGAATGGGCCATAATGCCACTCCCCGCTAAGGCGAAGGTAGTTATTCTTTATTCACTATGCTTTTATTGCTTCCAATACTAATCCTGTGTAAAATCTGTATCAGCGTACTGATCCAGGGACTGATACAGGTGATTAAGGGACATCCGAAGGATTGTCGCCACACTAAGCTAGCCCCGCCATTAAACCGCCCAAAAACCCCGCCGTTACACCGCCCGTATAAGCCTTAACCCCGTCTAAAACCCCGTCGTCATACCCTCCGTCCGTAAACCCCTAGGTATCAATCCTAGCCATCATGCTGCCCAGAGTTGAATAAGGACTTTCCAGGAAACCCATATCCAGGAATTATCCTTAGAAATCCATGTAATTCCTGAAATACCGATAATCACCGTTCCAGCCATCCTCCAGGGAATTATTTAATAATTCACTTCAAAATCCCTATCCTTTAATCCATTAATATATTTAATGGGATATTAATCCAATCTTTAGCCTTTAACCCTTAGGGAAATCTTTCAACCCCCCCCCCCCCCCCGCCTTTCTTTCCATTCCCCTTTTCCTTTTACGAATTGATTGATGTACTGTTGTACTGATTGTTATTTTCCTGTGTTTTATCGATAGCATGACCGGGCCCTGACGAGACGCTGAAGCTCCGGAAGGCCTGAAGCCCAGCTCAGTCAACATACGGTATACGCCCGCGTAAGGAACGTCTAATGACCGACAATGAAGGCAAGTCTCACCAATAATATCACATACTAAACTTTACCGTTCCTGCAGCATAAGCTATATGGGGCATGATCTGAGGATATGCCCAGCATCGCTGTAGATGTAGGTTGTTATCTTGCTTTAAGATTGGAGTGGAAGGATGATCCCAAGGAGGGGATTCTATCCTAAGAGCCACTCTGATCCAGCTAAGGACCGGTTCATGGGAGAGTCTTTCCAATGCCCCGTACAACCACGCATGCCAAAAAGGTATGGCCTTCGGGAATACCTATTTATATGAGGGCTTGACTCACACCCCACTAGCTAGCACTAGTAAACTGTCCCAAGGGGCCACGGCGGGCAACGGGTATGCTGGAGACAGCCCCAGACAGAGGGCTGGGACTGGTCGGCACGGGTCGCATGTGACAGGGCTGGTAGGGCCCATGGGCGATGCATGCCCGCTTTTTATGATGCATCCATACCCGGGTTGATGTCCTTTTGTGGACGAATATGCGATCCCTGTTTAGGCCCAGCAGCACCCGTGGACAGAGCTAGTGATTGGCTGTCTAGCGATAGACGCCATAGTGATTGGCTGTCTAGCGATAGACGCCAGTGGGCACGAGTCTCGTAGGGCAGTACCTACCTTGACGAAGGTAGGGACTGACCGGATGCGTGGTAGATAAGTACAACCTCTGCAGAGTGTAAAATCTATCTGGATAGCCGTAGCTCTCAGCATAGAGCTGATATGGTCAAAGCCCCCACTGATTAGATTTCCTTTATTGCATGAAGAACCCGGACGGCAGGAGCGCCGATGACTGGGTTCTGGATATAGTGTCGGGACTGGCAGGGAGGAAATGCCCCTCCAGGCCCAACATTTATATTCTTTTAATTTATATAATTATATTATTGAATTTGTGGGATTTGCTGGGTATTCAACTATGAATACTCACTCTTGCTTTCATTGTCGTACAGGTTTAGGTTTCCAGGGCGATATGGTGCTGCCACCCACTCCAGTGGAGGAATGAGTGCCCGCCGCTCTCCGCTAGTTAAATCGGTGTAAATATTCAACTTATACGTTATATACTGCTTCTGACACTAATCTGTGTTGAAATCCATATCAGCGTACTGATCCAGGGACTGATACGGGTGATCAAGGGACGTCCTGCCAAGGGGTCCCCACACGGGGTCGATAACCTGTATCCATTGAACGAAGACATGCTATCAAAATACTACATTTAAGGAGCCAAGGGCTCAAATTTTGTATCCTAGGAATCTCTTTAGATTTTCTTTTCATTCTTGTAATTTTTTATCTTTCTTTTTCTTCTTCCTTCAAAAACGTGTAATGAGGGATCCATATCTTTTCCTCACAGGGGAAGCCTTTGACTTGCAATTCATAAGCAATTCTAAGGTGTGAGGTTTTTAATGAGGCGGGACCCCGATGTAACCCCTTGTGCAATATAAACAAGGAATTCCCCAAGAAAAAACTCCAAAGCAATCAACCCCTCCGCAAGCAAAGTGGAGTTGGCTTTGGAAAGTGGTCGGTTCAGCGACCAAAGTGAGTTAAGCCTCGGAGCGCAACTCTGGCTCGAGCACTCAAGCCTTAACTCATAGGCGAAAACCGCTTGTAAAACATTTCGTAAGCGGATGAGAGGGGAAACACGCCCTGGCCCGAAACTGGTACCAAAAATAAACAAAACCTTCCGACGGGAAGAATTTTGCACAACCAAGCAAATCTAACCAAAATGACCCGCCCCTCGGGGCTCGAGGTCTGTACCGAGGGGGAGGGAGGTGTTCTTCGAACAAAGAAATGGTCCATCCCCCGAACCCCATCGGTGCGTGTCAGCAAATGCAGAAACGCAAGAAAAATACTTTCATATTACAAACGTAAAACAAGTATCACTATAACACTTTCAGGGCTCGTTTAGTACAATATCACAGATCTCAGCGATTAAGTTATGGACAACGCCGGAAATCATGCATTCGGCCTCTCCTCTCAAGAAAGCCACGAATTCACCTGTGGCCGGGGAAAAAAACATAACACAACAAAAAATACAAGTGGGGCTTCATAAAAACAAAAACGAACCTAGCTAGGAAATTTATACATCAATTCAGGAACCTCATATACAACATCATCTACAGGTTTGTCCTTCGGTGTAAGCAAACCGAGGGGTGGAGTGAATTCAACACCATAGCCAATTCGACTAAGGCGCCTCATTTCGCGATCAAAGAAACGAGTATGCAGTATACTATCATGTTCCACCAAGTTCCGATGGAACGCAGTGAAAAACGAACGAGTTTCGGCATTGCGAATCTCGTACTTCTGAAGCTTGAAAGGCCAAAACAATTCAAAGGTCGCATCCGGATACTTCGCATGAAATTTAGACCAAATACTATCAGACATTAGAAAACCATCTCGATACAGCATCAAAGGAAGAACACCTTCGGTTACCGTGCCAGGATCCACACCACGGACCTGCGCGGTAACCGAGCACAATTAGCTAAACAAATTTATTTACAACCACAACAATTTCTTGTTCAGCAAATATAAGCGTTCCTCACACCTCTTGCGTAGCATTGGTTTCATCCCTAGGATGCTCAGAAGGATCGACGACTCCCTCAGAAGAAGCGCCAGGGGCTGCTTGTTGGCACTCCTTAACGTCACGTTTAGCAACGCTTCAAGAGCGCGAAGATATATCATGTATGCAAAAGGATTCTGCAAGCGCACAGAATATATCTCGTTGTAGAACTTCACCGAGGAAGTTATCCCATGGTATCTTTTATATTTCCGCAGGGAAACAGAATGGTTAAAGTGTATTGAAGAATGAAATGATATATCTTGCTAGAAATATCAAGCCACAAAACCCAAGGGCACAAACTCTAAAGTTTGGGGATAATGGTCAAATAAATGACCGGATAGAAGGTCTAAAAAGACCAGCGACACAGGAGCACCTAATTCTACAGAAAAGGAAAGATGTTGGGAGAGACCGGACCTAGACACTTCCTAACTCAGAGCAAAAGGCACTCTAACCTTAGCCTAGACTCTAGCTTAGCTACCAGGAATAGAGCTCGCTTCGACGGCTAGAACGGGAGAACCTCAGAACGGGGTGAGAGAGGGGGTTCTCCGGGCTCAGCACTACTATTATGAGTACACTCGAACGTGGTGGACTACGAAGGACGGACATGGCTGTCACCACCTGCCGCCTACCACTGCAGTTCCGTGGGGTGCAACACACTTCCTAGTTAATCAACAAGCCAGACACCACGTCTGCACTCGATGATTAAGATTTCTCTTGAGGCATGTCAAGAGAAATCCCTGTCTTCCCTAAGGCGTCTTACGACCCGGTCAAGGCGAGCAAACCTGCGAGATAAAACCCGGTATAGCTAAACTAAACTCTACACTAAGACTAAAGGGGGACTAAAACTTTACTCTAAAGAGAGTAAGATCTTTACCCCAAAAGAAGAGCAAGAAATAAATATAAAAGATAAACTTAAGCTCTGAAATAAGAAAGTAATTGTTTTGATAAACTCTTCAAATGAAGGAAATGATACAAGAGCTTTACCAGAACTTCGAAGACTCCGAAGATCCGAGCTAAGCTTGACTCGACTCTACTCCCAACTCTAATCCTAATCTAAGAAATGGAAAAGATACAAGAGCTCCCTTCAAGTATAGACTTGATAAGTGTGGTGTGTGTTTCCCAAGGTGGATGAGCTCTCTTTTATAGTCTTCAGGGGCGAAGCTCGGCGTCATTAGCAAGCTAAGCACTTGCTTAAGCTTCACGCAGAGGGGGCACGTGGCGGCCACAGGGGGAGGCCGATCGGCCTCCCTCAGGCCGACTGGCCCGGCTCTGGTGCCAAGTGGCACCGCCTTTCGCATCGACGGTCCTGATGCTCTCCAGAGGTTGGTAACGGTTGCGTTTAGTTGAGGTTGTCCGTGAATCCTAGATTGTGGGCCCTTCAATCCATGTGTCTCCCACTCTAGGCCTTTCGGGTTCTTAGATCAAACCGACATCAAATGCACGTCTCTTGATCATCTAGGATACTTGGCTCAGCTTGTGGATCAATGACGTGGCCAGAGGTGGCCAGGGGAGGCCCGGCCGGCCTGGCTCTGTGCCAGGTTTGGCCCTGATTTGTCCTGCAAGCACAACTCATCCAAAACTTATGGAATTGGTCAGTAAAAACACATGTATGCATGAAACATGGTATGATCATCCTCATTTTATCAAAATGTTGACGGTCACTGCTCAGTTATAATGGCCGTCAACACACCCCCAAGCTTAGACTCTTGCTCGTCCTCGAGCAAGGCTAAAACTCTAGGTGGGTCAGGAGTTGTTTCAATGTGTATACCCTTTAGGTACCTTGTGCTCAAGCCAAAACTCAATAAATCATTTGAATAAGTTGGCATAAAAGAGAACTCATACCATGGCTCAACGTGGGGCTGCAAAGGTTCACACCTTGGGCTGTTGAGAGCCCGAACGGTCATTTTCAAAGTATTTCCTGCAGCTTTTCAGGTTCCATCTCGGAGATATGAATTTTGCAAAAGATGGTTTAAATCATTCCCCGATGGTACTCTCGAGTCACTCAAGGTGTTTAATCCTCACTTTTGGTCAAGTGTGACCAACTTTCCCTACTCTAAGGCTGAAGTGGAGTTATAGGTTGGGTAAGAGTGGCATACCTTGGTTACTTCTGTTGTCGAGTCGAAGAGTGGTTCGCGAGCGATGGCACTCGTCAAATCTCGGTCTTTGGAATTCATGGGTTTTCAAGTGGAAAGGGAGAAGGTGTTTATGCTCAAAGGTCTTGGAACTCCTTGCTCTTTCTCTCTTAGTTTTGAGATGCTTCTTTTTTTTGGATGGAGCATTTGTCTCTAACTTCTTCTTTTTTTCTAATACATCTCTTTTCTCCCTTGGTAACAGAGAGGATTTCAACTTTGTATGGAGTAATTGAGGACCTTTGGGATGAGCTTGGTGATGGGGGTGTTGCGAGTGTATGTCGACGACGGTGGACATCAACCCCAGATCGGGAAATTGATTAGTCGGACATTTGAGGCTATCAATGAGGTGGATATATGATTGGAAAGACCGGTAGACGACAAGTGCCTTCTGCAAGCGGACTTCACCATTCGACAAGACTCAAAATAACTCAAGATAGCATATGGTAGCTCGTAAGATATAATTGTTTAGGCTCTGGATAGGATATTTAAACTGTCGGGAAAGATTTACCATGTAACATTTTTATAAAAACTTCCGAGAGGTTCCTTACTAAGCATACAGTCATACTCCGGAGCAAACCATATCTAAACTCACAACAACTTAAGCAATGAAAATGTGCTCTACTCCCATAGTTAATCATGATGGATCCTTAAATGCCGACGAACTCAAATACTCGAAAAGTAAAGGATTAAGCATGAGGCACTTAGAGGGCATAAACAAAGCAACCATTCATCATTCCCAAGGTTATCAACCATACTTCCATACATAGGGAGCTTTTTATTCAACATTTATTTTTATGATTATTATTATTTTTTTTGTTTTTGTTTATTATTATTATTATTATTATCATCATCATCATCATCATCATCATCATCATCATCATCAAGGCAAGGCAAGGCAAGGCAACGGGGGTACTTTCGAACTTACCAGAGACTCCCCCAAGCTTCAACGAAGCTCACTGCTAGTACTGGTTGGGGTCGTAGTGCATGTAGCTGTAAAAGCCGTCAAGGTCGGTCTGGATGGATGTGGTCATCCCCCAGTTCTGCTGGGTGAGGTCGGTGTTGTGTGCGAGGTTGTCGCTAATCTGCTGCTGTAAGCTCACCGTGTCCAACCTGGCATTGAGCTCCGAGATTTCCCGGGCAACCGGGTTCTCGTAGTCATACCTGGCGGACGCAGATGGTCCGACTTGCGGTCCACGCCCTGTCTCCTGGTAGTAGTCGAATGTCTCGTCGAAGTTCATATGGGAAGTGGGTCCGGTCTGCTGCTGCTGGTGGTACTCGGGCTGAGGTGCAGCAGATGTTTCGGCTTCGCTATCGTGCCTGGCGCGCCTGCCACGTGTCATGGGTCCTGCGACACTGTGGCGAGCGAGTTCCCTTCTCCTGAGCTGCAAGGTTAGACTCTTCACCGATTTCAACGAAAGAGCCGGGTATGGAAGGTCGACTTCATCGATGAAACCGGGGTAACACATAAAGAGAGTATGGCCAAGGCCTTCACGAATCAAGTGACCCTGGGTAAAATGGTCTAAACCGATGCAAGACTGATACTCCTGTGAAGTGGGTAGGAAGGAAACTTGAGCGCCCTGCAAAGCACCAACATGGGTGGCAATGCGAGTGACCAGCGAGGTTATGTCAATCGTGGCTCGGCCAGTGACTAACCTCTGCTAGTCATCGAGCATGCTCATGACAGGCGAGAAACAATTTTCTTCACCATGGCGTAAAGGCACTCTAAATCAGGCAAAAGGCAAAGACGCAAATCAGTGTGCGGGTGGACCACCATGGCGATCCACTTTGCCAAAAAGCAAAGTGTGGGATTATGGATAGAAGTGATGCTGTTTTTCCCAGATAGAGGCTCACTTGTAATGCTATCCCACTATTGGGCACAATTGTACCGGTGGTTAGTCACCAAAAGGTTAGTGTCAATGATGCATCTCTTGTGGAAACCAAGAGCCTCATTGAGCTGTTTCGGACTCAAGATAAAATCTTCATTGAAAAACCGAAAACGGATGTTCGTCTCATTGGGAAGAACTTCAATTTTCAAACTCATCAGAAACTCCATAGTCAGAAAGTGCGAACCTGTTTCTGAGACGGGGTGGAAGTTTTGCCATCTTGCATTGTTGAACGCCCGTTCCATGTCTCCCCCGAGATCGGTCTTGATTAGCAGCATGGCGTCGAAGTACTTAGCGTGGCTGAAGACGCGGTTCTGGAGCTTGTCAAGCACCGCCCTTTCTTCTTCGGTCCTGGCGATGATGTGCTCCACCCGGGTCATGCTCCGGATACGGAGCCTGCTTCGGGGCACCTCCTGCCTTTCGCTCTCCTAGGAAATCGTGTCCTGTTGAGTTGATTCAACAGACATAGTTTCCCGGGAAGCGGAGGAGCTTCGAGATCGCCCCGAACTTGACGAGCCTAGCTTGGTCCACCACTCCCCGTGTTGTCGCTTTCGCCTTAGTCCACATGATTCCTACAAAAGATTAGTTCTACAATGCCCGAAGGAAATCAATGGTTAGGCAATCGGCGGTTAGGCGTTCTTGTGGGAGATTAATCGCCACAACTCGGTTAGTCGTTTTTGTGGGGTAAGAACCACCACAAATGTTCTCGTTCAGCCGGAAAGGGTTTGTTCTCACAAGAATTTAAAGATCTATTTTAGCAGAACTTTCTTATGGTTGCACTCTAATCTTGCTTAGAGATTTTCGAGATTTAGAGCAAGGGAGAAGTGCAGCGCTGAGGATGCTTGCATACCTGCACTTGGGGCGAGTTTCTCAGCGTGCTGGACTTCGGCTTTTATAGAGGCACGACGGAGGGAGGCCGGCCGGCCTGTGTGAGGCCGATCAGCCTGCACATGGCACGGCTGGTGCCCATCCCGTGCGTCGGTGGTCTCTTTCCTGTGCAACGTGCTCTGGTAGGTGAAGATGGGACAGGAGCGGTGGAGGGAGGGAGGCCGGCCGGCCTGCATGGGGGCCGCTCGGCCTGGTGCTGGCTCCAATTTGCTCCATCCTCCTCGTGTTATGCCCATGCACGATTGCCGGTTGCCTGCTCTAGTGATCTGGCCAAAGTTGATGACAAGTGGGGCCAACCGGCCTAGGTGGGGCCGGCCGGCCTGGCATTTGGTCGAATTTTTTTTCTTTTTTTAATTTGCTAAGCAATCTATCTATCTATCTATCTATCTATCTATCTATCTATCTATCTATCTATACCTATACTAATCACAGACTCTCTAGAAAATCCCACGTTAATCGGAGAAAAAGAAAAACATCTAGCCATTGATCTATGGAGGGACCATTTCATAACCGTTGAGATCATTAAAAAGATCGCGTGCATCTCAAAAGAAATAAAGAAAAGAGATCCCGTGACATCTCACAAGATATGGAAAGAGTCCAATTCGAAAAAAAAAGGTAAGGAACCTCAAGATATACTTCCCACGCTGCATCAAGTCCATCTCTCGAAGTCCTGTTATAAATCAAATTTACCCAAAAACACATAAAACAGATTCTTCTCTTTCCATATGCTGAGTCCTCAATTTTCCACGCACGTACAATGCATTGGATTCCATTATTATTCTCTTCTTCTTCTACTTGCTGGACCTGGAGGAGGCAATGCATGAATCTGCTGCTATCTGGTCTCCCATCCTGCTTGGTCAAGATGAATCTGCACACGACACGAAACATCTATGGTGCCATGGTATGCTGCCGTCTCTCAACTCTTCTTGGTCGATCGGTAAGCTCGGACCTCCATGGTGTCATCGCGAAGCACCTGTGACGCGATGGTGTCGCTGTCTCTCAACTATTCTTGAGCCCTAACGTCGAACCTCCATGGTGTTATTGCAAGAAAATTGCTTAGAATCATCTGTCACTTTCAGTCATGCCTGCACCCTGAGCAAGGGCGTCCAACAGCGCAGTGCCTGTAGAGATGGTAGAAGCAATGATATGGTGCGTGCTGCAATAATCAAAGGTGAAACTCATAAAGTATTGAATAGATTTAATTGTTTCTGTTCATGTGAACCCACTGTTGTCATTTGATCTTTTAAGCTTTATTCTTCCGTGCAATGACAGTTTAATCTACCCTCATGCTGGTTAACCTGGGATACAAAGGAATTTGAGAGGCCGCAGCACAATAAGACACCTAGGGTCAAATGAAGGAGCACGCTAGGTGCGATCAGGCGATACATGGTCAACGTCGTGGGGTCATTTTCTCTGCTACAAGGAGATCGTCACGACACTTAACTGATCTTTTATTTATGTAGGCTGTTATTAGCATTACTCCTAATTGTGAAAGACACCTTTTTGATGACTGATGATGATGCCTCAAACTCGGCTGCTGTGAGGATCCACTCAACGGTAATGATTTTCACCTGCTCCTCTGAGTCGTACATAGATTGGCTTAGATGATTATGGAGCACACCTTTATTAATTAACAAAACTAATTCTAATATGAAGCTACGATCCAGGAGTACTTAGGAGCTATACTATGAGCACAAAAAAAAAAGAATGGTTACTCTATACCTATACTAATCACATACTCTCTAGAAAATCTCACGTTAATCGAAGAAAATAAAAAATAATTAGCCATCAGATGAAGTATCAACGGTATTGAATGTACTCAATACCCCCACGTGAAACTCCTTTGCGTGCACCCCTGGACTCTCTACATTCTCATTACTAACAAAAAAAACCCATGTCAAAATAGATCTCTCCAACTTATGGGACTTTTCTTTCCTTCTCACGGATCAGCTTTACACCTATCTTTGAATATTGCTTTCCAATTTAGCTTCCGGGCCAGATACTCACAGACCCAAGAATGAGTATGTGACCAGGTGCAGCCGAGAATCTGTAGGACGAGACAATGACGCTGTACCCGGGTTACCTCGACGTCAACGACCTATGTTGCCAGCGCCACAAATCTGATGACCTGGCAGCTTATCCTCGCGGCCTCGATGCCGCCGACGTGCAGCGTATCGCTGGAGAGTGGAGACTTCCTTCGATGAGGACAGCAGCACCGGCACCGCCTGAACCTTGCGAGATCTTGAGTCCGGTAGCTAATGGCGGCGGGAACCGTGGATGTATACCTTGACGTTGACGGGCCTATGCCTCCTGTCTTGATGTGATCGACGGCGATGGCCAACATAGCGAACACCGGTAACCTTGGTTCTATCAATCTTGGCTGCCTGACTTGGAGAACTCGATGGCGAAAGTTAACATTCTGTGTTTGACCTTTGAATCCGCATCTGTTCCTCAAATTTACTGGATAGCTAACATCTGTTCTCACTGGTTTTTTGAATTATATCTACTGGCAGCTATCTAATCACTGGCAGCCTGCTATATTTGTCTTTTTGGTTCATCTATGGTAAGTTTTTTGAGGCTAACATCTTTCCCGGTAAGAGTAAACCCCCACAATTTAGCAGCTACAACGTTGTGCACTTCAGATGACAGCATGGACTTCGCAGCACGTGGATCCAACAAGGAGGCTAAAATACACGTTGAAGTGGGATTCATCAAATTTTAATCAATTTAATGGCGTTCAAGAATGATCATAAGCATTAGGTGGATAAACATGCACTTCACGACGACACTGTCAATCAAATGGTGTAGAAGAATGTCCAATGACGTCTGATAGTTTTCAGCCAAGCTTCTTCTGGTCTCGCTGGTGTTTGTCTCCTTCCCCTGTAGATCCAGTTGCGAACTGAGTGCAACTGAGCTGGTAAAATTTAGTGGTGGAACCTGTCCATCCGGTTGGAGTCCTCAATTCCATACGGGTGTTCTTGGTTCCCTGCTAGATTTATTTTAGGATTTAACCAACACTTCTTTGGTAGTAGGTGACGTGCCCATCGATAGCAAGGCGTCAGTGATGACTTTATCAATCCTCAGCCTCTCGCATGTTCTCATAGAGGTAGGGTTGAGTGTACATGTGTTTGTCTTGGAGGCGCTAATATGCGCCGCATATGCGGCGCTAGCGCACCCGACGCAGACAGCCCCCGACACAGACCGTGGAGAGCAGGCTTAGGCATGCGCGTGTGTGGTTTGTGGGCCCCGGAGCACTGCGCAGGCATGCAGAGCGGGTGGTAGGCATGCACTCGCTTTGGTGGGCCTACGTGCACGCATGCAGGTCGCACAACAGCTAGTAGCAGGCATGCACGTGTGTCAGTTCTTTTTTTTTCTTCTCTTTATTATTACTTTTACTTGTTCTCTCGGTGACTTTTTTTATTTACTCTCTCCATGACTGTTTTGTGTTCTTTTTTTACGTTAGTTTTTTCACCTTTTAATTTTCTTTTTTAATGACAGTGATTCTTCTTGTTTATATTTTTTCCTCTCTTGTTGCCTTACTTTTTGTTTCTTTCTTTTTAAAAATATTCTTTTACATTGTACGCTAACTAGTTTCTCCTATTATTTTTCTTTTGATTTTTTCTTCTGTTTATTTTTTCTAGTTTTTTGTGTTTCATGTTTATTTTTTAATCTATTTTCTAAGATAACTCTAGTAGTATAATTTGTTCCACATGTATGTATTTTTGTTTCATGAGTTATATAGTTTGTTTCAAGTGTATAATATTTTATTCCTTTTGCATATATAATTTGTTCAATTATATAATATTTTGTCTCCATGTTCCACGTGTTAAGATTGATGTTCCTTTCATATGATATTTTGTTTTACAAGTTTGGACGATTTGTTCCACTTAAACTTACTTTTGTATGATAATATTCTATTTCTTTAGATGATTTGTTCACATGTTAAAATATATGTGCATACTATACGATTTATTTGTTCCACACGGTCATATGATTTGTTCTGGTTGTTGAAATCGGATGAATTGTTCCTTCTTTTGAAAAAATGTTCCATAATTTTTTTAATCTAAAGATAGGCAAGTGTGGTCTAGTTTTGAAGATCTCGTCGAAAGAAATAGAGTGGTGCAATCAAAATTTGATTTGGACACATGGTTCATCGTATATGAATTCTTTTAAGGATTGTTCTTTGTGGGTCCATGCATGGAAAAAAGATAGGGGCTAGAAGTTAAACGGCAGCAACGTTTGCGAAAAAAAGCTGCATCTGCGGTATTACGGTATACAGTTGCTCGGCAACATCCCGCGCGTGGCTCGCCTCTCGCACAAAGCTCCTCGCCGCCGCAGCCTCGCACGTGCTCGACGTCGCCCCCGCCGCGCGTCCCGAGCGTGCGGTGGACTTGTGGCGCTAGGGATGGGGAATTTTGTGATCGGTGGGCTGTGGCGGTGGGCTAGGCCGATGGAATGATAATTGGGCCTTGCTTGCCAGAGGCCGCCGGCATGGCGGCTAATTTGGTCATATGTGCCTGCCCATTTATGTTACACGCTAACATCGGCCTCTCAACGGCAAAGAGATGCTTCAGAGTTCAGACCTCAACAAATTCAAGTATCGCGAATAAAACATAATACAGGCAACATTCAAATGAAATTTGTGAATGTCTTTAGCCTTCTACACCAGAAGTTTCGCAGGTAAACAGCGAATTGGCATACTGCCAGTAAATCATATACGTGCAATTGGGCATCCCAGCAGCTTCTCAAGTCACACAATGCCAAAGGCATGCTTACACTTCACAAAGACTATGCATCTAAGGACAACCTCCAGGTGTGACTTGAGTAACAAACCACAACATTCGCAGATCTTCACCGATAAGGGATGGATCAAAACTTCAGTTATTTGGTCACAGCAATTTCACATTAGTTCTGCTTTCGCAGACTTCTTCCCCTTCTGTTTCTGCTTCTGCTTCAACTGGGTGAGTCCGGGTGCTGTAATCTTCGCGTTCCCAACAATAGCAGCCACCAGTTCAGGGTCTGTGCATGCCTTCATCAGCTCCTTCTCACGGTTTCGTTGCATCAGGAGTGTGCACAAACAAGCTCATAGCAGTTTTGGCAGCTGAAAGTAACATACTCGGGTATCAGGACAATTGATATACAATGATAAAAACGTAAAAAGAAAAGGAAAAGGTGAAGCTGATAGACTTTATCGCTAGAAATACCTTTTCCTTTCTTTGCTGTGCCCGGGGTAATTTTTACACGGTATTTGTACGTCTGCAATGCGTTGTAAGGGGCACACACAGGTACAGCATAGAGCAAAATATCACTTGGTAGTGGGTTTCCAGTCAAGTAGTCCAAATCAATTAGCTTTTCTTTCTCTTCATCACCAATCTCTTGAACATCATCTTCATCCATGGCACTGCTGCCACCAGCAGGAGCAGTACCTGTACCCATACCATCCCTGCTTCTACTAATGCTGACGTCATTTCGGTCTGCCTCAGATATACTTTCTGGGCAATCGCGAGAAAGATGTCCAGCTTTTTTGCATTTGTAACATATTTTTGATGAGTCATCTTCACCTGAAAGAGTAAAAGATGTAAAAGCTTTGAGCAGCCAAACATGAAATGATACCTGCACTAAAATTTTCACTGTCCGGTTTAATATGTAAGAAAACATTATTAAGCCAGGCAGCAAGCTAAGAGCATACTATCTCAAATAAAGCAAGTCAACTACCAGCTAACTGATCAACGGAATGTTATCACATATCACAAGTAAAACCCTGAAAATAAGAGAAAAATGTCAAAGTACCAGTTGATGGTTTTGATTCTTTGGCAGTGGGTTCTTCATCTTGTGAAGGCTTGTCCTTCCGCAAAGCTTTCCCAGATGACTAACATGACAAGCATGAGGGGAAAGGTTAAAACTTGTTGTACAACAGGGAAAGGGCATAATAGGAAAGAAAACATAATGAAAAATAATGTTATTACCGCAAGCAATGCCATACGAATTTCCCTTTCTTCCTCATCCTGCTCTGCATACTTCTCTTTAATCTTCTTAAGCTTGCCCTTCTGTCCGCGACTTACTTTAGGATTAGCAGCCTGTGTGCTTTCCTTGCCCTTCTCTTGCTGTGAACTACCCTGGTTGACTCACTTTAGAACCAGTACCCTTTGTGTTTGCCTTTCCTTGCTGTGAACTACCTGGCTCAGTTACTTTGGAACCAGCCTTTGTGTTTGCCTTTCCTTTTTCTTGCTGTGAAGCACCTGGTGTTTCTACAACTTCACCATTTTGGGAATCAGTAGCAGCTTCACTAGTTGACTGGCCCTTCTTCAATTTTCTTCTCTCTGCTTTTGATATGTATGGTTTGTCTCTTACTGCTGGTTTTTTCACTTCAAGATCATCATAGTCTTCTGCTAAACTGGAATGGATGCTGCTGAGCATAGAGCTTTTACCTGACACCTTGGCAGGGCCAAGGCCAAGAGTCTTATCAAGCAGATCATCAAGTTGAGATGAAACAGAATCATCCGCAGTTTCTTCCTTTGAACTGGAATTCCCATTGTCCAATTTTTCCTCAACTTGGGTTTCAGCAAGTGTTTCAGGAGAGTTGGCAGTACCAATATCCGTAGACAGATCAGAAAGATGAAGCTTATTATTTTGGTCAATGTTTGTATTTTCCCTGCTTGATTCATCTTCATGTGTTTCCTTGTTTGAATCACTTTCACTAGCAATTTCATCATCAGATTGAGGGTTGCTTTGCTTCCTGCGGGACTCTGCTTCAATTTCTTGGAGGGCCTCATCTTCACCCCTAACCCTCCTTTCATTTAGATGAGATGCCAAGGAGCTCTCATCCAAGCGGAAGAGAATACCAAAGCCCATAACAAGAGGGTGAGGTGGGAGAAAATTTTTCTTGCCACGGATCATAAAACTACCAACAGTAAGGTACTCGCCAGTAGGAGCTGTCTTGCTAACTTGATGTGGATACACCCACCAAGCACTTGTAACAATTTTTGAATCCCATGCTTTGCTGTGGCAAACCTGAAACAGAAGCCCAGGATCATATGAGCCCTGGCTTTTTCAAGTTATTGCAGTAAAATGTTTGGAGACAATCTTGAACTCACAGTGAAGCATCCAGCTTGGTTTAGTGTTAAAGGTGGAATAGGAGTGTCAGGTTTGTGATTCTTGATTATAGTACTGGAAGCTCCATGTAATTCAGCATGCACATACCTAATACAGATAAAAATAATCAACCAGCGGCTTCTATGAGATTCATGGAACAAAAATGAACATTTGATAGCACTACAAAACTTACGAGTCATTACAGTGGAAGCATGTTTTCTATTACCAATTGTATAAAATATGAGAAACTGAGAGGGGGGAATGTTTTGAAATTGTTTGCATATTACAATAGATATAAGGGTACTTACAGATCTCCTTTAGACATATAGCGCTTGACAATCAACTCATTTTGCTGAGCATCTCGGCCACTAATGATGAGGTAATTTTCACTGCTAATGAACCAATTGAATTTTTCAAACCAGTGAACTTTGCGCATATGAGTGATTGCAGCTACAGTTTTTTCCTACAAATGGCCATATATGAAAGTTATGTTGACACCTAAACAGTAAATTTATGTTTACAACTGAACAGTAACAGGACAATAAACGGAGTCAACCTATTTTTTTAACTTTGTGATTTTACCTCTGTTTTTTCAAACTGAGGACTGAGTTTGCCCCTATTCCGTTAGAAGGGTTTAACGGTGCCAATTTGGCTGTGAAATGACTACTTTGCCCATACGTGCGTGTTCCTGTGCTGAGCAGGTCCCAGCCACGTGCTCACTCTCCTTTCTCGCAGATGCGGCAGACAAGTGCCGGCGATCTCCCTGAAAAAGTGATGAGGCAGGCGGCTCGGGTGGCCTCCGGTGGGCTCGTCTTCAACGCACTGGGCAGTACGGCTCCACCTCAGTGCGGCGCGGCGCCTCCGTCCGGGCCACTGGCGCGGAGAAGGATGGGCGGGGTGCTGACGCAGGCAGGGGCAGCCGATGCGCGCAGCGGCCGAAGCTCGCCTCGGAGAGTGTCGAGGCAGCCGGGCGGCCGCCGGTGCGCGCGGCGGTCGGAGCTTGCGGTCTCCAGAGCAGTGCGGAGGAGGGCACAAGCCGCCGACGCTCGCGGACACCTGAGCGTGTGGAGGAGGAGCGAGGCTGCCGGAGCCTGCAGCCGGGGGTAGAGGACTGGCAAGCGGACGCCAAGCAGGCGACGCGCAGCCCGCGCTGTTGTTGGGCGACGAAGCCATGGTTGCCGCAGTCGCGCCCACGCCGGCGTTGTTCTGCTTCTCGTCCTCCTCAGCCACCGGCACAGGGGAGGCAAGGCGCTCCGCTGGTGCGGTTGGAGGGCCCCTGCAGCTACTGGCCTCAGCCGCACAGAGGAAGAGACGGAGGAGCAAATCTGTTGGCCGGGGCTGCAGACGCGAAGTAAGATCGCGTAAGATCTGGGCCGAGATGGGAGCTGAGAGATCGGGAGAGACAGGCCATGGGACTCATTGGATACGGGAGGGGCAGTTAGGTCCTTTTCCCATCTTACAAATATTTTTTATTTTTTTAATTCGCTTAATCCGGCTGCATCCGACAGACCTTGAAACCAGGGGCAAACGGCAGCTTGCAATGAAAAAAGTAAGGGTTTTTTTGAAACAATGACAGCAGACATGCCATCATCTAAAGGAAGTAAAAAAATGGTTTCAATAAAAGCCTTCCATTTATTTACCGGCCTTTCTTATGAATTATGCTTCTATTCTATCAAAGAAGAAAAGCCAAGTGACTTGTGAAAGTTTTCTCAAGACAAACATATATGATATAAGACTTGTTCATGTAATGCTCATTAACAACATTTTCCCAAAACCTAAAACATAGACCAAGTGGACCAACAGCAAGGCCCAATACATAGGCCTTTTGTATCCAAGAGCCACACACAGCAGGAGCAGGCATGATCCCATCGTACAAGCTCAAGGCATCGCTGCATAGCCTGCCTTGAGCACTTCAGCATGCAGGTGGCACCAAAGCAACTTAGCCACCGCTTTTAACCATGGATACAACATACAAGTCTACCATTACGTTATCTAAGGTACCTGAGCAAGCTGAAGACGTGTCTTCTTCTCAGCTGCTTTGAATGCTTTTTCGTGAGCTGTGACCGTCTTCTCTTGTTTGCTTTCCTGCTTCTTCTTCATTTCATACCATCGCCTTGCATTTGCATGTGCAGAAAGTGATATATCAACCTCTACCTAACAAGGATGAAAGGTAGTGTCAAGTTGATACGAAAACAATGTGAAAATATTGATAATGAAACATAGGTACATGTAACAAGACCAATATGGATCATGATTTGAGGCAGCACAAAATAGGTGACAGGTAGAGAACAATGGGATTCATGTAGGTGGGTGGTGCTTGATCGAGTAAAAGTACTTTACATGGTCAGGAATTTTGACTCATTCCAAAAAGGGAAAAAAAGATGCAAGAACAAATATAAATCTATGTAGGGAATGTATAAATGAGTCAATAGCGGGGAGGGGGGGAGGGAAATCAAAGAGCCAATTATCTGAAAAGAATGTAACTCGTTCGAGGAACATTAGGTCCAAAGAACCATAAAATAAAGGTGTCAACACGTTTAGAATGACAAAAAAAGCATACGTTTCCATGCTACAGGCAACATCCATGGACACAGTAGTTTGTGCAATCATACCTTTTCCACAGGTGCAGTTATCTCATCCTCGTCCATGTCATCAAGATTATTGCTCAAGAGTAAGGTAATGCAATTTCTTTCAAAATTTAGCTTATCAATAAGACCTGCTACTGGGTTTCCAGCCTTCCTCTCCTCTTTAATCATGCGAGTAAGTGCTTCCCAACTCATTTCATTCGCAAGAGAAACACGCACAGCCAAAATTGCTGCATCTACATCCTCTAAATTGTACTCAATTAGTTCTGCCATTTTTACACAATGGTCCACTTCCTTTCTCAATGTATGCACACGGTTCTCCTGCAGGGCAGAGCAGAAGGATGGGCTATCAGATCTCCAGTCATGTTGCAGACTAAATTAAGATAGCAAACCCCTCAATGGAAACAAAAACTATGAGAACTGCAATTGTAAGTATCCATTATAAAACTTGAAAGTGAGGGTAAACCTGATCCAATTTTATTTTATTCAGCCTCTGAGCTGCAGATTCCTCTTTTGCTTTCTGATGTTGATCCACCTTTTGACTTTCTATTTTGCTGTAGAACTCGTCTAGTGCAGCATCAAATGTTGCAAATTCATCATATTCCCTTGACTTAAATTGATTCAACAGAATAGGGCAATAATCATCATATATCTGCATACAGGAACTCAAGACAGTTATTATCCATACTTTGCATCAATCAATGGTAATATGCAAGTGGCAGTTTCTAATCATAAATAGGGATATGTGATATGTGAGATAACAGACATTTCTTGCACATGAAACAAAAGAACTAATCTGAATACTAAATTCACAGCAGTGCTAAAATAAGCAAGGATAAAATCCAGACCTTCTGATTACTTGAATCACCTTCCGAGGGTGTGAGGTTCTTCTTTGCAGTCATCTTATTCTGCATGAAAATGAAACCCTCAGGAATCCTTTGGCCAGATATAATATCTACAAGCCAATCCTCAAACCTTGTAACAGATTCCATTAGAGCTTGAATAGTGCTGTCATCAATAATGCTCTCTGGATCTTTCCCAACCTTTGTACTTGGAACCAACCCAGCATCCAATATGATATGCTCTGATAGTTGAGGGCCATAAGCCAATGCCTCTCCAAGAATTGTCTTCAGAGTAGCTTTATTGGATTGGGCTCCATTATTGGCATTTCTATTTGAACCAGACTGCTTAGCTTTTGCAGCAGCCCTCTTTTCTTTTCTACTCAGTGGTTTGTCGGATGTTTCAGTTACAGACACTCCATCATTAGTGGATTGAGAAGGTTCCTGAGCATCAGTTGATCCAGATGTAATTTCCAAAGGTTCATTGTCATCCATATTATCAGACATTGTCAATGTGTCCTTCAACTTTGCAAAGTCTGTCCTTTCAAAAACACGGCAAGCTTCTACGGGATAGCGATGACGTGACATGATGGCCAATCCTTTATTGTCATCTCTATTAATTGGGTAGAAAAATAAAAATAAGCACAGCACACAAAAAAAGTAAAGAGCACTGGATTGCATATTGTAAGGATTAACTGATATTTTACTGTCCTTAGTCCATACTGATGCAACATAGTCTGTATGGTGCCTACTAAGTACAGTGTATTCAACTAATATACAGCAAAAACCAAACAGTTACCTATGAGAACGGAGTAGTGTCATCACTGTGTATTCTGAGTCCGTAAGAAGGATGTTTCCTTGTGCATATAGCTCCAGAATTATAAAATGTGCATTACTGCCAAGGCCGAATTGAAAAATGATAATCTGCACAAGCAAAACAAGGGCCTCATTAAGCGGAGCTGCTGTCTTGAAATGATTATCTGAGAGGAAGAGGAACTGGAGCAATACCCTGTCATATCCGAGCATACGGACATCTTCAAGTCTCTTGTTACGAATGTGCTTCCGTAGTTTCAGAGTGAAACCTGACGGTGTGGTGCTCTTATCACTGCAGAAATGAATAGATTCAGGGTTGTAGACATTAATATTCCAGAACAAGGTAACGATATACCATCCATGGAGGGCAGTGAGTAGCAACTCACCGGACGTATTGGGTGGTGTGGAACCTGACACCGCTCTCCATGAGCAACAAAACCCTCTCGCTTTCCCCCGACTCAGTAATTCCACTGCTGTTCATCAGCTTGAAAAGATATGTCTGTCCAAGTGCAGAAAAGATGTTATGTTATAAAAATTATTTCTGTACTAGTATCATACAGGAAATTTGTACACAGTTACACAGCGTGTGAGAATGATGCAGAAGAATGTGATCTGTTTGGCATAATGAATTGATGATACCACTAGTTTGCGAATGATTCAAAGCATTCAGGCAACCAAGCCTCAGTCAAACCTCACAAATGTCAAGAACTACCTGGTTGGTCCTAGCAAAACCCTAGACAAGCAATCACAAGGATCTTGTATCCTAGCAAAGTAGGCTCAAATTGCTTTATCAAGAATAATCAGCCCACACCCAAATTGCTTTATCAAGAGCCTCAGCCCACACAATGATCTATTCCTTGTATCAGATTTCACGAGCAGGAGGATGCGCCAGCTATATCAAACTACCCAAGCAGTCACACGGGCAATCTCACAGCACACGGAATCACCATCCACGCATCAATTAGGAAGTCGTACAACCTGGGCCACGCTAAACTTAGCCAAATAAAAAGGGTAACCCCTGTGCCAAACCCGCTAGAGCATACTACTGCATACACCTTCTGGAGCCAGTCCGAGCAGGCCCAAATCCGGTACAAAATCGCCTCCATCGATCGCGGCGGCGGGCCTCCCATCCGATCGCGGATTAGCCCAGAGGCGGCGGCTAGGGTTCGCCGCGCAGCCAATCAAGCGACGGCGTTACGGAAGGGAGAGAGAGGGAGGAAAGCAGCGAGGGTAGGGGGACGGGGACCGGACTGACCTTGGGGGTGATGTCGTAGACGTTGGCGAGGCGCATGCCGATGAGGCGGCGGAGGCACTTGACCTCCGCCGCCACATCCGACGTCGTCATCCGCGCCTTCACCATCTTGCCCCGGCCGACGCTGCAGCCTCCGCCCTCCGGTTCCTTCCTCCCTCCCTCCCGGGGGTTTCCTCTCTTCTCCCGCCGGACCCCGCCGCTTCGCGAGCTCTCCTCCTCGGCTCGAGTCGGCTCCGGTTGCGGCCACTCCCGTGGGCTGGAGCGGCGGTGAAGAAGGACGGACAGCCTCCTCCACCCCGCTGGGAGCAGGTGGGCCGGGCCGCGAATCTGGGCCGTCATCACCATAGTTTTTTTTATCTTTTTCTTTCTTTCTCCTTTTGTTTTATTTTCCTTTTCTATTCCTTCACTTCACCCTTTTCTAAATTTTTTTCTTATCTATATAACTTATATAAGAGTACTTACTAAGAATTTCTCTCAACTCTCATGAGGCCACATCACCATCTCCCACTAAGATGTATTAACACCCTACTAAGATACATTAATTGATATTTCTCTCTTATATGGTGCACATCATCTTGAATTCAGGGTTATTCTAACTGTTCAACCAACTTGGTGCATTTGCTACGGCAAAACCATGTGTACAAAATAATTAGCATACTACTCCTTCGTATTGAAATATTTTTTGTTGTTATTTTTTTCTAATGTTTGACCATTTATCTTATTTAAAAATTTATTACAATTATATAAAAAGATAAATTAAAATTTGATGCGAAGGGATAAATGTCTAAGTAATTTAGGTACTCTAGTGATTCCATCGAGTTAAGGATTATGAGAAAGTAGTAATCTGTGGACATATTAAATTTCTAGAGGTAGTGTGTTTTCTTGTAGCGTCTCCTGCGCTTTAACCCTAGCCACCGTCGGCCCTTCTCGCCGCCCGTCCTCCTCAGTCCCCCTTTTCCGTCCATCCGGCGACCTTACCACTAGGCGGAGAAAAGGGGACTCGTCCTCTTCGTAGTTCTAGTTTCGAACCTTTTCATCTAGGGTTTGGTTTCCAACAGTTTCGAACAAGGTGGCAGCGACGATGACGCTCTGGAATAAGGTCTCTCCGACGCAACCTCTCTACCTCGACGACGTCCGATCTGACGCCGACGAAGGTTCAGTGAGAGTAGTTTCTGCAAATTCTGTAGATTCCCTCTGCTGGAAAATAGGCCTATGGAGAGGCTCATTTCAGAAATTCCAAAGCAAGTATGCATGGCATAAGGATAGTCTCATACTGCTAGTATGAGGTGGTGCAAGTCAACTTAAATAGAAGAGCTCTCTCACCTCACTGAATGTGTGTGAAGGAGAGAATAGGGCTTGGTCTACACAACACAACGCACGCACGCGTATACGCGTTCCTTTTCGCGTGACAGACCGCGTGACTTGTGACTTGTGACTTGCGACGCAGCGAGCAGCCAAGCCAAGTCAGCGCAAACCTTTTTGCCATTTGCGTGTAATTATTGACAACGATCATTAGAGATAATTAACATGCAGTCAATGCCTTAATCCTGAGTTAATTGGGCGGTTACTACTATCAATTAGTGAGGCGTTATTGTAGGCGATTCAACCAACAAAGAGTTGTTGGCTGCATTCTCTTGTCCTGGAGACGTCCAGGAAGATACGGTTGAACACCGGGAATAACGCACGAACTCTATCCTCTCTCTTTTTCCATCTGGTCTTTGTGCTGTGGTGCTGAGCTGCTAGATCTCGCCGTCCTTTCCCTTGGTGTGCACCAAGGAGAAGGGTGAGCGGTATCTCCGAGCCCTTGCCGTCGTGAAACCTGCACGAGGGGCGGCAATAATGTTTCAGCGCAATTGCGCGACCGCTCGATCGTCTACGTTCTGCGCTGCCTCGACACGATCTGCACTGCATCGAGTCTCCACGAGGACGGAGCGCTGATTTGTAAGTCTAATGGATTTACACACCGTTTACATGTGTATGTTTTGGTTTATATCAATCTGTTTGCGAGTAGATTTGATTTACATAGCAGTAGCAATCTCTTGTGTAATTGGTCTTAAATTAAAATCGGGTAGATTTAATCGCATATTTCCAACACCCTCCAGATCTTTGCAGTTGGTGTGTCTATCAATAGATGCAGTTGCCTATATTTTGTTGTGACGATCTCTTCCTTCAGCTTGTTGTATGATAAGATCTAGTTTCTTCAACCCTTTGCTATGGTAGTGAAGGATTGTAAGCCTGTGCTGCGTTGGGTGTTCCTCCAGTCGATGTTCTTTCAGCAGTTGCTAAATCTCATTGTAAGCGGCGAGTAGTTTATACGGTCTTCAACAAAGCCTTTGACAATGGCGTTCTAGTGCATTTTTCAAGTCTTAATAGTTGACGAACATTCGAAGGAAGTACCAACTAGACAACTCTTCGATGTCCACCTTGGGGACGGCCGTCTAGCTCTGTTCTGGAACGATCGATGGTTGGGGGCGCAATCCCCGTGCGGGATGGCTATGCCGGATGGTCAGGCGACGCACTCTGAAACGAAGAACAGTAGCAGAGGCGCTGCACGGCAGGCGGTGGATCCTTGACATCGCGGGACAACTCACAGTGCCGGCAATCAGACAGTATCTCCAACTCTGGCCAATTTTGTAAAAACTATATTACATTTCACATTTTTAAACTACTTCAACATTTGTACAAACTTGGTTCAACATCTCTCAAGAATCAACATTTTATGATTCTTTTCACCTTCTTCGACCTTGGGCAGGGGCGCGTGGGGCAGCGCCGGCGATGCGGCCAGGACGCGATCATGCACGCGGGGGAGCACCATTGATGCGGACGGCAGCGCGGCGATGGCGGGCCAGCGGGCAGGGCACGGCCACGCGGGAGGGGGGGAGGGGGGAGGCAGTGCCAGCAAGGCGGGTGGCGCTGAGGGGGGGCGCGGCCACGCGCGGGGCGGCAGTGGGCAACGGCTGGGGGTCGACCGGTAGGTGGTGCCGCGTGCGGGGCAGCAACGCGGCGGCCGGCCGGCAGCACGGCCAGGGCGGGCCGAGGCGCAGGGGAAGGAGGATTACAAGAGAAAGAAATCGAGCAACTTGAAGGCATCACACGGATCTAAAAGCAATTGAAAGTTTGAAAGTTGGATATAGTTAAAAAACTACCGAAAGTGGAGAAGTGGTATACGGGCCTCTATATCTTCTGAAAGATGGTTAAACAACTCATCTATAAAGCCTAAAAAGGCTCATCTAAGGATAGTCCATTCAACATTTCACTGAAAAATTGTTGAATAAAAATGTTGACCAATATTTTCCAAAAAAAATTGAACCTATATTTTTCAGAAATGTTAAACCTTAACATTTTTTAGAAAAAAATTGACCAACACTTCAACTGAACAAATTTTTAAAAATGTTGACTAACATTTTTTCAAAACATGTTAAAAATGTAAGTTTTCATAAATGTTGAGGCTCAACGTTTTCCAAAAAAATGTTAAGTTCAACATTTACATTTTTCAAAAAGTATGTTGACCAACATTTTTCTTACATTCTCAACTTTTTTAAAGGGCTCAATATTCTCAACAATTTTTTATTAAAAATTGGCCACCGGGCCTTGTTCTTCGGCTTCAGCGACAACTAAACATGGCACGCGAGGAGCGGGGGACGCCGGGGTCGGTGGTGGCCGGGCCACGCGGGTGCGCGGCGGGTCGGCGGCGCGAGGCCGGCAGGGTGGCGGCCATGCGTGCGGTGAGAGGCCGGCCGAGGCACGAACGACGCAGGGCCATGGCGGCGACGGGCATGGCGCGATGGCGGCCGAGCGGGCTCACGCGACGGGCGACAACGCGTTGGGGGGGAGGCGGAAGCGGGATCGAGCACCAGGGCCGGCGGCGCGTCGTCCGGGAATCAAAGTCGGCGGTGGTGCCTCCGCTGGGCACCGGGGCGACGACAGCAGGAGAGAGGTAGAGGGCGGTGGGAAGGAGGAGAAAGAAAATGTTTTAGGGTTTGAAAATCCTACGATTATAGTTGTTTACACGAATCTCAAATGTTGAAGGTTAAGGAGAATAAAAAATCTTAAGGACGATGTATAGAATTGACCAAAGTACACCGCATGGCCCAGACAGAGGATGCGGGAAGGGTAGAAAAAAGGAAAAGGTCCTTTTGACCCTCCCCTCATCTATTGGCACCGTCAGATATTTACCTCTAAACTCTAAAACCAGCTATCTAAGCCCCCTTCAACCATCAAAACTGTCCATTTTATACCCCTCAGCGGTTTCGGCTGACGTGTTAGTGAGCCCACATGTTAGTTGTCTTTATTCTCTCCCCTCTCCCTTCCACACTTCCATCTTCCTTCTCATCTCCTCCCGATGGGGCGACCCCGCCGATCGCGGCGCCGTCGGGGAGCGCTGCTCGCGCCGCGCTGCCGAGGGCTAAGTTGCACGCGCCCTCCTCGTCGGGGCCACGCCTCGCCGGTTGCGCCGTCGGGGAGCGCTACGCTGCGCCGCAGGAGGCCGGGCCCCGCTAGCCGCGACGAAGGCGGAGGAGGGAAGGCAGCAGCGATGGAAGGCAGGAGAGGAACAAGAGAAGATAAAGCGTAAGAAAAAAAGAAAAGAAAGAATAGGTGGAGCCTACAGCCACGTACGCGAAAACCGCTTTAAAACTGCTGAATGATGTAAAACTGCTGAATGATGTAAAGCGAACAGAGAGATGGGGGTGCCGAATACCCGGTTTTGACGATGAGGGGAAATCGAACTGATATGCTGCATCGTGGGCCAGATAAGGCGGCCCAGTAGAGGCTGAAACGGAAACGGCCTGCTTGCCTTTGCGTAGGGGCCCGATCGGAGTCGGCGAGCACAACCTCTTCCTCCTGGATATATATCTGTTGCGGGGACGGCCGATTTGGGGAAAGTAACAAGAGGTGAGAAGACAGAGAGAAATCGAGACTCGATTTCGAGACAGAGAGCGCAAGAAGACGCGAGGAGAAGGTGATGGCGTCGGCGGCGTTGGCGAAGGTGCTCCGCGGTGGGCGCTCCGGCTTGTCTTCCGAGGTGCTTCCGGCTATCAGGCGCCATGTGCCGCAGGAGGGCAACCTGCTGGGATCGTCTGCGGCTACCCCCACTGCGAGCATGGGTCGTCTGATGCACACGGCAAGTGCTCCTTTCTCGGATCTAATTTCCCGGTCTTTATGTCGTATGATTTCATACGGTTAGGGTTAAGATTCGTAGGGTTTCGCCTGAGCAGATTTAGGGCGGATCTAGGTTTAGGGTACGGTTTGGGTTCTAATCTCTGCCATCGGCTGATTATCTGTGTTACTCGTTCCTTGCGTTCTATCATGCGTATCTGTTTATTTCAAAAAAAAAAAAAAAAAATCATGCGTATCTGCACATGGGTGAAATTTCCTCCTTTTATCTAGCCTCTCGTGCATCTTGTTCTCCTATCATGCGTATCTGCACATGGTAAATTTTCCTCCTTTATCTAGCCTCTCGTGCATCTTGCTCACCTATCATGCGTATCTGCACATTGGTGAAATTTCCTCCTTTATCTAGCCTCTCGTGCATCTTGCTCACCTATCATGCGTATCTGCACATTGGTGAAATTTCCTCCTTTATCTAGCCTCTCGTGCATTTTGCTCACCTATCATGCGATGCACATAGGTGAAATTTCCTCCTTTATCTATCCTCTCGTGCATTTTGCTGGAGCAACAACCAGATTAATTGATAGTAGTATACTCGTTTTGTAGAGAATGGACCGTGTTGTTGTGGTTAGGTCTATTTTCTGTAGGGAAACATGATGGCTCACTCTTATCATGGAAGAAACAATATGTGAACTACCTAGCTCGAGATTTTATCACTATGTACTCATCTGATCATGTGTTGCAGGGCCAGTGGCGGAACCCTGTGCTTTCTCAAGGAGGTGGGAGTATTCCTCCAAAGGTGGAACAGTAAGTGCATTATAGGAGCTAGCACACTGCAGTCAAACAGATCGTCATGCATTGTACTGCTGCTACAAACGAAAGTGACAAAATCCTCTGCTTCCCCTGCAGGTTTTCCAGCAAGAGGTCTCTGCATTGGTGGCGGGATGATAATGTGCCTACGTCCGACCACCCGGTGGTTGCTGTTGGCAATGCTGTTTTTCTTGCTTATCTGGTGTCGTTTGTTTTCAGCATCCCAACCATTTACCGTTCAGCCAAGGGCCTTTATAAGACGTTCAAGTGGTTGTAGCAGCCTATCCTGACAATGTGCAGTGGACTTGTATGGAATCCTTATCTATTATCTATATGGCACACTTTATATCAAGTGAGTAGTAATGTTAAACTATGGTCATGTAACCTGAATCTGTGTAACCTATCTGCTATTTATATAGTTTATTATCGCGTGTCCTTGCAGTCGGTAACTGAAATTCATAGCCTCTCTGAATTATATGGCCATTTTGTGCTACCTGCTACGCTTGATAGGATTGGTTGTGTTATGACGTCTCTCGTCAGATACGAGTACAACATTTTTCGAACCACAAAATTCCATGTTTAGGGGCCCTTGCTATTTGGTTTGGCATGGGGCGCTGAACGTTATATGGAAAAGATACGTAAGGCCGCGAGCTGCATGAATTTGAGAAGCACCCAATTTTCAAAGCTAATAAACGAATTACATGGAAAAGAGACGTAAGGTTAAGATCGCGAGCTGCATGAATTTGAGAAGCACCCAATTTTCAAAAGCTAATAAACGATTAGTGTTATCGGGTGTACTAGTTGAGACTGAGACTGAATTGGAACAAAAAGGTTGGTGTAAATTACTTAAGTTCAACTGAACGTAATTAGCCATAACACATTTACATAACGTAATTAGCCATAACACATTTACATGAAAACGGAACCGCCGTTACAAAACTGAACAACACGGTGCCATCATAGAAAAAAAAAGCCACCATTCATTTTTTGACCGAAATATTTGTTTTCACCACTTGTCTTCCCCGGAGAATGTAGGCCCTTTGCCTGCTCTAACGAATAAAAAGGCAAAATGTAGTGTCAATGAACCTTTCGTTAATTATCACAACCACAAAACGATGATATTGGAGTGTCAAAGCGACCTTTCATTATAATAATCAAAGCACAAAAGAAGTCATCGAATCACAGATTCGTACAAGGCTAGGCCTTCATTTTAGTAGACAAAAACAATGTTAAAATGTATCATGCTTCAAAGCCTGTAAATGTATCATGCTTCAAAGCCTGTAAATGTATCATGCTTCAAAGGCTGTAGCTATCGCATAACATCACCAAAATAAAATGTGTCGAGTGTCGACCACTCAACCTGCCTCCAAATTTCTTATGCTGGTCGCACACATTGTTTAATCAACCACCAGAGATCCAAATCCATCTCTAGAGCTGATGTACCAAAAGTGGAGAAAATAATAGCATCAAATCAAACCCAGCATTCTTCATCTTGGAGTAATACACCTTAGCTTAGTCTGATATCCAATCTATCTTCCCAGTCTGCAATATGACTTCAGCCGTTACACACCTAGGCAATCCTCTCTTTTCACCTACAAAAGAAAGGTCACCAGATTACAAATTCAGCCACCAAGAATTCAAAGCAAAGCTTACTACTATATATA
>WEIB01000519.1:0-35936 GCA_015476505.1 Urochloa ruziziensis
AGGCTGATCGGCGGCCGCGGGCGGCGAGATTGGCGCGACGGCGAGGGGAGAAGAAGGGGGGCTGTACGGTGACGTCAGCGCGACGTCACCGGGGGAGCAACGCGCGCGCGGGAGAGTTGGGGGTGGAGTGGACTTCGGAGAGGGAAGCTGGGCTGGTTTGGCCGGGCAGCGGGAGGAGCTGGGGCCGGCGGGGTGAGCTGGGCCGGCGGGTTTTCGGCCCAAGGTGGGTTCTCTTCTTTTCCTTTTTCTGTTTTCCTTTTTTCTTTTCTATTTTGAGTTTGAGCTTGATTTTGAATTCCATTTCAAATCTAACTTGGATTTTTGGATGGTTTCTAGGGTTTAGAATTATCCTAAGGTTAGAACAAGCATATGCATATGGTTGGTTTCAAAATACTCTAATGCAATTCATTTTTCTAATGCGTTATCCTATTAAAGTTAATCTAGTTTTTAATATTAAAAATACTTTTAATGTTCTTTTAAATGCTTTCTAATTTTAGGGTGTCACAGACCTACCCCACTTAAAGTGAATCTCGTCCTCGAGATTCGTCCCGTTCCTGGAATAGATACGAAAATTCTTTTCTGAGATTTTCCTCTTTTTCCCACGTGGCTTCTGCTTCGGTATGGTTGCTCCATTGTACTCGGCAAAACTTAGCCGCAGTTCTTCGAGTTTGTCTGATGGTTGTATCCAATATACGCGTGGGTCTTTCTTGATACCTCAAATCTGGTTGTAAATCTACTGTTTCTGGAGCTGTTTGTTCCTCCGGTATTCTTAGGCATTTCCTTAGTTGAGATACATGAAATACCGGGTGTATATCTCCTAATTCTTCTGGTAATGCCAGTCGATAGGCTACCTTTCCAATTCTATTCAATATCCGGTAGGGGCCGATATACCGGGGTGCTAACTTTCCTTTGATTTGGAATCTTCGTGTTCCTCGGATTGGAGCTACTTTCAAATACACATAGTCATTTACTTCGAAAGTCAATTCCTTTCTTCGGGTATCAGCATAACTTTTCTGCCGATTTGTGCTATCTTTAGATTCTCCTGTACCTGTCTGGTTTTCTCTTCAGCATCCCGTAGTATAGCTGGCCCAAATAATGATCTTTGTCCTGTCTCTGACCATAGTAAGGGAGTTCTACACTTTCTGCCGTACAAGGCTTCAAAGGGTGACATTTGCAGACTAGCTTGGTAGCTATTATTGTATTAGAATTCGCGTATGCTAGGCTTTCTTCCCAGTCCTTTCCATATGTCAGAACACAAGCTCGTAGCATATCTTCTAGTATTTGATTTACCCATTCGGTTTGTCCATCAGTCTGCGGGTGGTATGCCGAGCTATAATCCAGGGTGGATCCTAAACTTTTATGCAGGGTTTTCCAGAAAGTGGAAGTAAACTGGGGCCCTCGATCGGTCACTATTCTCTTAGGTACTCCATGAAGCTTTAAAATATTGTCTATATATATCCAGGCTAACTTGTCACATCCATGAGTTGTCTTGACAGGAATGAAATGAGCCACCTTAGTTAGCCGGTCCACAATTACCCAGATCGAGTCATTTCCTTTAGCTGTCCTGGGTAAGCCAACGATAAAATCCATAGTAATTTCTTCCCATTTCCATTCTGGTATGGGTAAGGGTTGCAGTAATCCGGCTGGCTTCTGGTGCTCTGCTTTAACGGTCCTGCAGATGTGACAACTGGCTACATACTCGGCTATGTCTCTTTTCATGCCTGGCCACCAATAGGATTCTCGAAGGTCTTGGTACATCTTGGTGGATCCAGGATGTATAGAATAGGCTGAGTTATGAGCTTCATTCATGATTATTTTTCGTAACTCATCCTGGGGTGGTACGCATATTCGATTACGAAAGTAGAGGGTGCCTTCTTTATCCAGTCGAAGGTCTGGCCCTTTCCTAGCCCAATAGAATCTTGAAGCAGCATGATCTCCTTGCTTCTTTTCTGGGCCTGTTTAATTTGCATTTGGAGTAGAGGCTGTAAATGTATGTTAGCAAGATACCCAAAGGGTATCACTTGCAGATTTAAAGCTCGCATCTCCTGGGCTAGCTTTTCTGGTCGGTAGCTGGACTTTCGACTTAAGGCATCGGCCACCGTATTTGCTTTTCCCGGGTGGTATCATAGTTGTATGTCGTAATCCTTCATCAATTCCAGCCATCTTCGTTGCCTTAGGTTCAACTCCTTTTGTGTGAAGATGTACTTAAGACTTTTATGGTCCGTATAGATATCACATCGTTTGCCCAATAGTGTCTCCAAATTTTTAGAGCATGAACAACTGAAGCCAATTCCAAGTCATGGGTGGGGTAATTCACTTCGTGGGTCTTCAATTGTCGTGATGCTATTACTCTTTCGTTCTGCATGAGAACTGCTCCTAGTCCTTTGCGGGAAGCGTCACAATATATCACGAAGTTTTGATATATGTCCGGCAAAGCTAATACAGGGGCGGTTATCAACCTTTGCTTCAGCTCTGGAAAGCTATTCTCACAAGCCGCTGTCCATTTGAACTTTACCTTTTCCCTGGTTAGTTCTGTCATGGGTTTGGCTAGGCGGGAGAATCCTTTAATAAATCTTCGGTAGTAACTGGCTAGTCACAGGAAACTTCGTACCTCATGCACGTTTCATGGTTGTTGCCATTCCATAACGGCTTCGACTTTGGCAGGATCTACTTCAACACCTCGTTGGGTTATGACATGTCCAAGAAAAGCGATTTTCTCTAGCCAGAATTCGCACTTACTAAATTTGGCATATAACTTATGTTCTCGCAATCTTCCCAGAACAATCCTGAGGTGCCTTTCATGTTCCTCGGCCGTTTTGGAGTAAACTAATATGTCATCTATGAATACCACTACAAACTTGTCCAATTCTCCCATGAATACTTTATTCATCAAATTCATGAAATACGCCAGGGCGTTAGTCAGACCAAAGGGAAGAACAGTATACTCGTATTGGCCATATCTTGTTACGAAAGCCGTCTTTGGTATATCATCCCATCGAAGTTTGAGTTGATAATATCCAGACCTAAGGTCTATCTTAGAGAAGTATCTTGCTCCCTTCAGTTGATCGAATAAATCATCGATCCTTGGCAATGGGTACTTGTTTTTGATAGTGACTTCATTAAGCGATCGATAGTCGACACACATCCTCAAGGTTCCATCTTTCTTTTTCACGAATAACACCGGTGATCCCCAGGGTGAAGAACTTGGGCGTATAAATTCCTTTTCCAACAGATCCTTAAGTTGCTTCTTTAGTTCTTCCAATTCATCGATAGCCATTCTATACGGTCTTTTAGCTATCGGGGCGGTGCCTGGTAATAGGTCTATAACAAACTCCACATCTCGATCTGGGGGTAACCCAGGTAACTCTTCTGGAAAAACATCGAGATATTCTCTAACCACCGGTATTTGTGCTATCATAGTAACATCCATTTGATAGATCATGGTGGATATATTCTTATTTTGCACCTGGCACTGTACCCTTTGATGGCTAGGGGTAGTAAGAGTGACTATCCCCTTCCCACAATCTATCTGTCCGTCATGCTTCTTTAACCAATCCATTCCCAGGATTAAGTCTATACCTTCTGAGTTTAGGACTACTGGATCTGCTAGGAATTCTACCCCACTTAAAAGAATTCGAACTCCTGGGCTACGCAGTTGACAGGGTATTTTAGCTCCAGGGGTGGTAGCTAAGATTGGATTTTCTAGTGGGGTGGTGGGTAATTGATTTTCTCTAATGAATTTTAGAGTAATGAAGGTATGCGATGCTCCGGAATCGAATAAAATATTCGCGGGATGGGAATTGATTGGGAACTTACCGAGTGCTACATCAGGAGCAGCTTGAGCTTCCTCGGTATCCACATAGTTCAGGCGTCCTTGAGAATAGGAGGACACCGGCTTTTTGTTTTGTTGACCATTTCGCCCATTGGACGCCGGGCGGGAGCTTCCTACTGAAGCGGCTGGTGCGGATGCTTTATTCTTGTAGGGACAGTTGGCTATGAAGTGGCCGGGTTCGCGGCAGTGGAAGCAAGTCTTGTCTCCCATGCTGGCGGTAGGGGCAGTAGCAGCTTTGGCATAGGAGGCTTGCCCTGAGTTGTAGGTACGACCGGAGGTAGCTGGTTGTGCAAAGGTGTTACGGCTGGATGTTCGGGGTGCATAGCTTGGATTGAAACGGGTTCGTTGTGCTGAGAAGTTGGTCGTCCGTATGTTCCACTGTTGGGTACGTTGGGTCTGGTATTTCTTCTTGCGATCCTCTTCATTGTGAGCAGTTTCTGCTGAGATAGTCTGACTGACTAGGACGTTGAAGTTTGGATAGATATGTGGGGTCATCTGTTGTCGGTAAATGCTATTGAGACCCTTCTTGAATCGACCTTGCTTCTTCTTGTCAGAACTGATTTCATCAGGAGCATAGCGGCCTAACTTCATAAATTTCCGATGATACTGAGATATGGTCATACCACCTTGCCGGAGTGCCTTAAACTCATCGGCCTTACGGTCCATGGCTCCTTCCGGAATGTGGTAGCGTCGGAATTCTTCCTGGAATTCTTCCCAAGTAATATCAGTAGCATCGTTCGCCGCCATGCAGTAATTATCCCACCACTCACTGGCGGATCCCTGGAGTTGATGAGCGGCTAGTAGCACTCTATCTCTGTCTTCAGCATGAATGGCTTCTAGCTTCTTAGTAATAGTCTTCAGCTAGCCGTCGGCTTCAAGGGGTTCATCAGTACTATCAAAGGTGGGTGGGTTAGTTCGGATGAACTCAATGATCTTGCGAGGTTGTCCCAGTTCATTCCCAGGACGAGGATTTTGGGTCTGACCCATGCCTTGAACAATGGTCTCCATTAGGCGGGTTTGGTTGGCCATAACCGCCACTAAATCAACCATTGGCGGGGGTGGTGGATCTTGAACTTCTTGTTGTCCCTCAGTGTCTCCTTCTTCATCTGCCGAAATGTCCATGGCGTCTTCGTGGAGTTCTCCTTGAGAATCGGCGGAAGGATCTCGCTTCTTCCGAACGCGTGCCCTGTCATGCACACTTTCCTCTTCCGACTGGCCTTGGCTTTGCTGGCCTTCAGAGCTTCTAGCTTGTCGGCTCCACCGTTCTTGGATCTGGACCGGCCTCTTGGGCTTCATCTGCATGTTAAATTCCATATCAAGAGGGACGGTCTATCAACAGAGGGTGAGATTATGTAATTTATCCTTCCTACAGAAAACAAGATGAGTATAAGAAACATGCTTTATGCCATGCACAACCATATGTACTTTTATTTATTTCCAGGAGGGGAACTCAAGTCCCTAGCACACAATACATCATACGCACTAGCTATTCAAGGCCATTATATACTATAGGTATCTAATCTATAGGTGAAAGTCTCTCGCTCATTTCTTTTTCCTCCTAGGTGAAGTCTTCCCAGAAGTCCTGGCCTCCAGAAGTCGATGCGTCCCACATGGAGCCAGCAAAAGATTCGGCGTTTACTGAATTGGATCCCCAGTCATTCATGAAGTCAGTTTGCTGAAGGAGCTCCATGATCTCCATGTTCAGTTCATCAATTGGTACCGGTGCAGTTGATAGCAGAGGTGATTGCATAGGGATACCTATTCCAAATCCATCTATCGTACCTATCACCCTACTTGCCATATCTGAGGTTTCGCCACATTCTTCTTGGGCAAACATTATGCCGTCATTCTTTTCCTTTGCATTCTCTTCACCCACGGGTTCCTTACCCTTCCTGCTCCGGGCTAGCTTTTCCTCTTCGGACTGGGTTTCCATGGGTATCAGATGACTCGTAGCTTCGGCTTCGAGTTCCGGTTGTTCAGTAATAGGAGGGAGAGGAGTAGTTTTTGCCATCTCCGCATCTACCTTAGCCTGAGGTTTGGTAGTCTTCGGGGTCTTGGGTGGGTTCTTTCCTCTTGCCTTCTTAGTTATTTTTCGTAATTCCCAACTTAAATCATCCTTAGCTCCCTTTACCAGTTGCTCGGCCATTAACGCCATTTTCTCTGTTGCTTCAACATAATCCACCAGCTCAGTCATACGATCCTTAGTCACGAGAAGATGATCTTCTAATATCTCGGCTCGGCGTCGGGCTTCTCGATGTCGTATGCTTAGGTTTTCGAATAGATTTTCTAAACTCAAAAGATAATCCAAAGTAGTAACTAGAGTTGCTTGATCAGGGATGATGGATTCAGTGAAAAGAACCTTCATGCGATAATTCCAAGCTGTTCTGGTGGTATTTCCAATCGGAAGGTAACGGAGCGACGTGTTCACGGTACCAGTTACCTTATCTCGACAAATTGCCATTACTGCCTTCTTGGCCACTAACTGCAAAGTGTCAGAAAAACGTGAGCCATAGGCGCTAATAGTCCATACTTTCCCGTAGATGGTCTAGGGGCTGGCCCTATAGTTACCCAGACTTCACAAGTCAAGTTTCCTTTAGCCACAAACTCACGTCCTTTGTATCGCGGGGTATTTGAGAAACCTAGTTCCCTAAGGGCATTCCTCAGGAGGCGCGAAAATCCGATATTCTGGTTGCAGTCGGAGTGCAACCATCCTTTTTCGTCGGTCCACGTGTCTCCGTCCATATCCTAGCCCAAAAGATCATAGAATTATTCAAAAATTATTCTACTCAGCTTAATAGCACAGGAAAGACTTAAAAGAATTTCTAGCTTTATTTTTCGGGCCATCTTATAGGGCACTAAGGTCCAGCTGGCTCTGATACCACTGCTGTGGGGCATGCCCGTGAAATGGAGCTCCCCAAGTACCTGCATTAGCCCTGGAAGTTCTAATGCAAGTAGTTCATCACAAGCGGTATCGAAAACCATCATCGAATAATCTTTTATTCATAATTTACATCAATGTACAGCTTAGAGTCTGTACAAAGCTACGAGCGGGCCTCAAGGCCTCCGCTTATTCAGAAAATATAATACTACCAGTACTATGTAGAGCCTCAGCATCGCGGTGGAGCACGTCACCATTCCGAGCCTTCATCGCCTGCGCCGTCTTCGGTGAAGTCCTCTGGTATGAAGTGGAAGCAAGGGTGAGCACTCCTGTCAGGGGTACTCAGCAAGTCCCAAAGTAATTTAGTAGATTAAGTTTGGTCCTGGAGGGGCATAACCTCCCTACCAGTCCCGGTTAGTGAACAGAGGTATATCATCCTGCGGTAAGGGAAATCCGCGGGTCATGCTCATTTTAGTGAATCTAATCGACGGGGACTTTGGATTCTTGCCGGAGTCACGGCTATCCAGATAGGTTTGTCGCTCTACAGAGGTCGTACTTTCCTGTCCCGCATTCGGTCAGCCCGTACCGTGTACTTTGGCGGTACTGCCCTACGAGATCCATTCCCACCAGCGTCTATCACTAGACAGCCACTCCCTAGCTCTGTCCACGGAAACTGTTGGGGCCTAAGTAGGAGTCGCGCATGTCCACACAGGGACCTTCCCGGGGAAAGATTCTTGATGCATCAAGAATATATATATCGTGGCACTCTGCCACTGGGTCCTCCCGACCCTATCACCTGCGACTCGTACCGGCCAGACCCAGCCCTCTGTCGGGGTCTGTCTCCAAGAGTTCCGTTGCCCACCGTGGCCCCTTGGGACAGTTTACTAAAGCTGGCTAGTGGGGTGCGGATCAAGGCCTCACATAAATAAGCATTCCCGAAGGCCATGCTTTTTTGGCATGCGGGACTGTACTAGGCAATGGAAAGATTCTCCCGCGAACCGGTCCTTAGTGGCGACCCGAAGTGGCTCTTAGGACAGAATCCCCTTCCTTGGGATCATCCTTCCACTCCCCGGTCTAAAGTAAAGACTGTGCAATCAAGTTCCGGTTCTCCAATTATTCAGCATGCTTATATAACAGGCAGTAATATCCATAATTATTAATATGGCGGGACTTGCCTTGTCCAGTGTCGGGGTCGTGCCCTGCTTCCTCTTCGTAGTCTGGATCCTCGGCGTTGTTTTCCGGGTCAGAGTCTGTAGTTAGTCACACAAATCAATACATCAATCAAGGGTTAACGGAGGATTTCTTTAATTGGATTTAAACCTAAAAGAGGTGACCATTTAATCTAGGGATTGTGGGTGAGGTTTTTGGGAAAGAAATATATTTCTAGGCTTAAGAATTATTCTAAGATTTTTGGTGAATTTTTAGGAATTTTTGGAAAGCTCTAAGGTGGAGATTGAACTTCTTGTGTGCAATTAGCCGGGTGCACCTAGCAATTAACCTGGGAAAGAGAGACTGATAGGCGGGGCCCGCGGGGCGCGGCCCGCGCTCATCACTGTGCTGTGGGCCGTGGACTACGGCCCGTGGACCCGCGACCTCTTTGGGTCAGCGGTCCACGAGGACCGGGTGCAGGGAGTGGAGTGGGGGCGAGGTGGCGGTCGCGGTGGCGGGCTGTGCCGCTGGCCTGTGGGCCCGCGGCCAGCGTGGCTGCCACGCGGCTGCCAGCGGGACCAGAAAGGAGAAAGCGGCGGCGCACGGCGGCGGGAGCAGGGCAGCTCGCCGGAGCTGAGCGCTCCGGCCACGCCGGGCCGTGGGGAAGGCTGGGATTTGGCAGGGAGGGAGAAAGCGATGCGGCGGCGAGGCTGGGCAGGTTCTGGCGGAGCGGCAAGGCCTGCGGCAGTGGCGCGCGCTCGCCGGAGTTCGGACGGCGGGCGGTGCTAAGGGAAAAAGGCGCGGGGAGTGGTTTTGGCTTCTGCTAAGCGGCGGGATCGCGGCTGGCGGTACACTGAGCACGGCGGCGTGCTCAGGCACGGCGGCGGACGGCCAGGACCCCCCAGCGGGTCGCCGGAGTGCGGCTGCGCGCGGGGTCCGGCGGCGCAGGGGGAGGGGAAAAGGGAGCAGCGTCGAGGCAGCGGCGCTGAGACACTTACCGGGGTGCGATGGCGCAGCCTCCGGCGGGACTCCAGCTAGTTGCTTGCGGCGGCAGGCAGCTCGCGCTCGGCCGGCGCCGGCGAGCTTGCGATGTGGTGTGGGGAGTGATTGTGTGGGGATGGAGCTCCGAGGGGGCGCGCCCGGGGCTATTTATAGCCCAAGAGGTGAACTCCCGGAGCTCCCTCGGAGCTTTCCCCGGCCAGACGCGTGGCGCGCCGGCGAGCGGGGTGGCGACGCGTGCCCCCCGGTGGCGAGCTCCGCACAGAGCTGCGGGGCACGATCGGTGCCGCACTTAGGGTGCGGTGGAAGGCCATGGGGATGACACATGGCGTGCCCCCTAGGCTCGATCCGCGCCGGTGGAGGCGGATCGGGCGGCCGCGGCGGTGAGATGGGCGCGACGGCGAGAGGAGGAAGAAGTGGGGCTGTACGGTGACGTCAGCGCGACGTCACCGGGGGGAGCAACGCGCGCGCGGGAGAGTTGGAGGGGGTGGAGTGGACTTCGGGAGAGGGAAAGCGGGGCTGGTTTGGGCTGCGGGCGAGCGGAGGAGGAGCTGGGCCGGCGGGGTGGAGCTGGGCCGGCGGGGTGATTTCGGCCCAAGGTGAGGTTTCTTCTTCTTCCTTTTTTTGTTTTCCTTTTTTCTTTTCTATTTTCAGTTTGAACTTGATTTTGAATTCCATTTCAAATCTAACTTGGATTTTTGGATGGTTTCTAGGGTTTAGAATTATCCTAAGGTTAGAACAAGCATATGCATATGGTTGGTTTCAAAATACTCTAATGCAATTCATTTTTCTAATGCATTATCCTATTAAAGTTAATCTAGTTTTTAATATTAAAAATACTTTTAATGTTCTTTTTAAATGCTTTCTAATTTTAGGGTGTCACAGGTGGAAGACACCGAACCCGCTTTGCTGATGGCCAAGGTGTCGTTGACTTCAAATCCTCTCCCACAATGCGTCTCCCCGCATCACGCCAGCGGTCGCTGTCCCCTCCAAGTGGTCAAGGCAAAGGTGTTCGCCCAGCCCGACGACGGCGAAGATGACCGCGACGAGACGTTGTGGCACCTGGACAGCGGCGCCACCAATCACATGTCTGGGTGCCACTCTGCCTTCCATAGCCTCGACATGCAGATCCACGGCATCGTCAAGTTCGGCGATAGCTCCATGGTGCCGATTGAAGGCGCGGGGACGATGATCCTTGAAGGCAAGACAGGCGAGCACACTCCCATCACCGGGGTGTATTTCATCCCGAGGCTCACCACCAACATCGTAAGCCTCGGCCAGCTCGACGAGAGTGGCTGCGATGTCCACATCGACAACGGCATTCTCCGCATCCGTGATGAGAAGAAGCACTCTGCAAACTATCTATACTCCCTGCACGTGAAGATAGCCAGGGCGTTGTGCCTGGCGGCTCACCGCGACGAAGAACTGTGGCTCTGCGCTACGGTCATCTCCACTTCGATTCCTTGTGCAAGCTCCCCAAGGGAGAGATGGCGTTGAGCCTTCCCTGCGTGGACCATGTACACCAACTGTACACCGACTTTGTCACCACCAAGCTGAAGAGGATGTCGTTCCCCGCTCAAGCGAAGCGGCATGCTGACGGCATCCTCGACTTGGTCCACGGCGATCTCTGCAGGCTCATCACGCCGGCAACACCAGGCGGAAAGACGCTCTTCTTGCTGCTCGTTGACGACCACAGTCGCTTCATGTGGCTCACGCTGCTGGTTCAAACAAGAGCGACACCTTGGCGGTGGTACAATGCTTCCAGATGCGTGTCGAGGTGGAGATAGGGCGCCGGCTGCGCGTCCTGCACACGGATCATGGGGGTGAGTTCACCTCCATCGCATTCGAATAGAATTGCAGCAAGCATGGCATCAAGCCGCCAACATTCCGCTCCCCGCACCCCTCAGCAGAACGATGTGGTGGAACGGAGGAACCAATCTGTCGTCACCATGGTACGCAGTCTACTCAATGGAAGAGGCGTTCCCACGGCGTTCTTGGGAGAGGCGGTCACCACGGCCGTTTTCCTCTTGAACTGAGCTCCGACGAAGAGTGTGGCAGGGATGACGCCATTTGAATCATGGCATGGGCACAAGCCAGATGTGACACACCTACGCACCTTCGGATGTGTGGCGTACGTCAAGGTGACCAAGCCGCACATCAAGAAGCTCGATGACAAGAGTTGCCCCCATGGTCTTCATCGGCTACGAGCCAGGCGCCAAGGCGTGGCGCTTCTACGATCCAGTGGCATGACGCGTCCACATCTCCCATGACGCGGTGTTCCAGGAGGACGTGAGCTGGGACTCGCCCAAGGTGAACGACACCGAGCTTGAACGAGTTGCTGACTTTATCGTCGACTACAGCTTGGAGGAGGACACGACCGGAGCAGTCGAAGTGCCAAGCTCAACACCCAGTCATCTCGAGTCACCTTCGACCGTGCCCGACAGTAGCGTGGCAGGCCTGCACTAAGCTCTCCAGTCTTCGTGTCGCCGTTGCCCGATGCCTACGACTTCCTTGACTCCGACAATGACGACGTCACACCATGGTACCACACCATCAACAATGTTCTGGGCCCGGCCATGCCGCCTGGGCTCGCACCTCACAACCTAGAGGCTGAGCTTTTTCTGCGTATTGGAGAAGAGCCTGTGACCTTTGCGGAGGCGGAGCAGCACGCACCGTGGCGTCGGGCCATGCTCGAGGAGATGGAATCGATGAGAGCAACAAGACGTGGCTCTTGGAACACCTACCGGCCGGCCACCATCCTATCGGCTTGAAGTGCGTCTACAAGGTGAAGAAGAACAACGCTGGGGAGGTCGTGAAGCACAAAACCAGGCTCTTCACAAAGGGATACGTCCAGCAGCAGGGGTGGACTTCGACCAAGTGTTCGCTCCTGTGGCGCGGATCGAGTCTGTTCGCTAGCTACTGGCGCTCGCTGCTCGGGAAGGGTGGCCAATGCACCACAAGGATGTGAAGTCCGTGTTCCTCAACGGAGAGCTGCAGGAGGAAGTTTATGTGCGCCAGCCACCCGGGTTCGCGTTTGCTAGCCAAGAAGACAACGTGCTCTGCCTCGACAAGGCTCTGTACGGTCTGTGTCAAACTCCGCATGTGTGGAATGCCAAGCTTGACCAGATGCTCCGCGACCTCGACTTCAAGCACAACGCCTCCGAGCACATGATGTACGCCCCGCGGCCATGGTGCGTCCCGGTTGCTGGTCGGGGTGTACGTTGACGACCTCGTCATCACCGGGAACGATGACTCCGAGATCGACCACTTCAAGCGCGAGATGAAATCCCAGTTCAAGATGAGCGATCTCGGCCTACTCAGCTTTTATATGGGAATCGAGATGATCCAGGAGAGCGATGGCATCAGCATCTCCCAGACGGCGATGCACGCAAGGTGCTCGACAAAGCAGGAATGGGAGACTCTAATCCAAGCCACAAGCCAATGGAGGCCAGGCTGAAGCTTAGCAAGGACAGCACTGCACCAACGGTCGACGCCACTGAGTATTGCGGCATCATCGGCTCCCTGAGGTATTTGGTGCACACAAGGCCCGCTATTGGTTTTGTTGTGCGGTATGTCAGCAGGTTCATGGATAAGCCAACAACCGAGCACCTGGAAGCGGTGAAGAGAATTCTCCGGTATGTAGCAGGGACAAGTGATTACGACTGTCACTCCAGAAGAGCCATAGCTGGGGCAAGCTTGCTTGGCTTCAGTGATGCAGATATGAGAGGCGACATTGACAATAGGAGAGCACCAGTGGTGTTATGTTCTTCCTTGGCTCGTGCGCAGTGAGTTGGCAATCTCAGAAGCAGAAAGTGGTGGCGTTGTCGTCTTGTGAGGCAGAGTATATTGCAGGGGCAACAGCTGCTGCCAAGGAGTATGGCTGTCGCAGCTCCTCTCTGAGTTGAAGAGCGAGCAGCGCAAGAAGTTCATTTTGAAGATGGGCAATCAATCAGCGATAGAACTCAGTAAGAACAATGTCTTTCATGAAGGAGTAAGCACATAAATGTCCGTTTCCATTTCATTCGTGACTGTATTGGGGATGGAAGAATGGATGAATTCGTTCGAACTGAGGAGCAGCTGGCCGACATTCTGACGAAGCCCCTTGGACGTGACAAGTTCTGTGAGCTATGTGTTCAGCTGGGAGTCGCCAGGATCGTCAGGGAACAACAAGTGTAGGGGGTAAATTGTTAGCCTAGCTTTAAACTTCTGTTCAGTATCTTTTACTTGTTTTCAGTTAATTTCTGTTTTAGCTGATTTCATTGTGTTCTAGAGTACACCATTGTGTTCTTGGCTAGAGCAATTCCGGCTGACAGCTGTCTGCGGCGTCGAGGTGGGCGACGGCGTGATGCTGTCGTGCCGCGGACACGAGCACGTGGTCACCGGCTTGGACGTGGCCAGCTTTGGCGTGAGCAGGAACGGTTGCGGAGCATACCAGGGAGGGTGCGAGTCCAAGGCCGCGCTGGAGGCGTTCACGGCGGCGTGTGTTGGCAGGGAGACGTGCACCGTCGAGTACACACGGACGCGTTCGCCGGCGCCGGGTGCGAGTCCGGCGCACTCACCGCGTGCAGGCCACCTGCGGGCAGCGATTGGCATAGGCTTAGGTCTAGAAAAGATTTCACCTTGGTTTGGCGTGAAGCTTTAAATGAAGCATGGGTATGGGGTGATTAAGTGTGATATGCTTGTTTTGGACTCGCTGGTCTCCGTAAGTGTGTGGTGTGGTTGATGGAACATATTGCAATGACCCCGTCCATTTGCTAACAATTGAGAAATACTCGGTGAGAGTAAGAGTAAGGCTAGTTTAATGAGAGTTTCATGGACACAGATATTTAGACTGAAAAAGGTAATTGTGCCAGTAAAGTTTCATGGTGACAAAACTACGGCCAGTCTCACATCAACAAATTTGCTGACATGACCGTGCTATTTATGAGGTGAGTGTCATGGGACGAGAGAGGATGTCATGGTGATGACACTCCCCCAACACAGTTCTTAAAGTTTTCAGACTTGGCAACCGTGCGATGACACTCTCCACTGAGACTGGCCTACTCTCTCATCCCATGAAACTCTCTAATTTAATAACCTTAGGGCAGTCCCAACCCATAGTGTCTATAGATAGTTTCTATGTCGCCACATAAGAAGAAATCACTATAGAAACTGCACTCCACAACCCATGGTTTCTTGATGTGATTGGTTAATAAATGCACCATCTTTTCTCTCTACCAATCATATTTGTTCTTTATCTATTCTGAAGAAACTATCATGTCCCAATGCATATTTTGGTAGTGTCTAGTGCATAGGTTCTAGGGTAGAAACTGAGTCTCATGCAAGACCCAGTTTCTTCATCTCTCTACTCTCTTTATTATTTAATATGGTGCCACCTAAGCTAAAAGTCTTATGTGGCACTCTAATTAATGCTACAGAAACACATCAGCAATTTTAATTATGTGACATAGAAATTAATTCCTATAAAACTCTCATGAAACTCTAACTGGGAATGCACAGATGGGCAATAAAGTTCATCGATTGTGAACTAACGTTCATTGTGGTGGAATCTATCACCTGAGTTCGAGTCGTAACTCTCATTAATTACTGTTAACTCATTCAATAATTAGTGGAGTATACTTGGGATCAATGTTGTTTAATGTGTCTTTTTATTCTACTTTGTATTTTTTTAGGTGTCGTATAATCCTCTGGTGCACACGGACCAAATAAGTGGTTAAGCACGGCATAATTTTCTCGGTAACTACTCTCGGGCGACTAAGGCTAGTTCCAATGGAGAGTTTCATGGAGTTTCATGCATACTAATTAGCATGCCACATAAGAATTGTTGATGACATGGCACCCAATTTAATAACAGAGAGATGAAACCAGCTTCATCTAAATGAAACTCTCCCTACAGCGATACCAACTCTCTTTGAGTCATGAAATTAAATGTTATTTGAAGCCTATGAAACCACACCATAAAATTTTACATTAGAAGAGATAATTTCAAACCCCATTTATTTTCTTGTTGCTTATGTGGCTATCTTAATGACCACATTAGGATTAGCCTAATGACCGCGCATCGATTCCTCCCTCGCATGCACCCATCTTTTAGCATTCGCTAGTTTGTGGCCAGGATGAAAAAGCTCTCCACCGTCTGTATGCATGCCGATTAGATTATTCGCGAGATCGAGGCGTCTAATCGCAGCGGCTTAATTGTGTCGGTTTAATTTCTCTGCGGGATTGAAGAGCGGACAAACATACCACATGTATTCTCGTCGTTTTCCAAAAATATTATAGGACACATAAAAGACGGAGGGAGTAAATTGAATTAGTCTTACTCCCTCCGTTCCATAAACACTGTTTGTTTAGCATTTAAAATTTGTCACAGAAAAAGTGTTCTTATAGCTTCTAGTGAGTATCATCTAATTAAAGCAATACTAACAAATAACAAAACAAAATTGCATAGAGAAACGAATATAGTTAATGAAATGCTTAATTGATACTACTTTTTTTTCCAATGCATAAGTTATCAGGGGGTAATATGTCTTAAATTTCCTAAACAAACGGTATTTGTGGGATGGAGGGAGTATATCTTTTAAAAAAAGACATTAGTTATAACAAATAATCATGAAAAAGTTTTATCGCTTGAGGGAAAGTTCCAATACAGTTTTTAGGCTTCATTGTGCCTTTAAAAATGAGGGTAGGAGTGAGAATAGGCTAGCTACAAGCCTACAGTCCGAGCATCTCCTGCAGTTCTTCAATAAATCTCTCCTAATAATCAATTAATGGACTGTCCTAATATTTCTTTCATAGTCATTGGGAATTTGCTTCTTCAGTTTTCAATAATTCCATATGAATCTAACTATCTTATTGGGATGAGTCACAGCTCTCCCTTTATGTATGGAGAGTAAGGAAGAGTTAGTGTGGATTATTGACTTGTCCCAATAATTATTGAGAAAAGAGAAAGACAAAGGGGATCTACTGTAGCGGAACCTTTCATAGTTGGATTGGAGAAAGGGAGACCGTTGGAGATGCTTGAAGACCGAGCACATATTTCTCGGCATCTATGATTATTAAGCTGGCTTACACCATTTGTTGTGCTAGTTTAATATTAGTTTCATGCACATTAAATACAATAATACATCAATTAATCAAGTGATATGGCATAAAAACTAATTAAGATGAGAGAGAAAAAGTTGGTTTTTCATCTATATAAATTTTCTGCCACGGATACCAGCTCTAAATGAATTATGAAATTAAAAGTACGTAGGGACTGTAAACAACAACATGATACTATTTATCAAGGGATAGTTTTAGATACCATTTTAATTTCTTCTTGGTAATATAATTATCTTAGAAACATGGATATAAAAACCCTTCGCCGAAAGTATCCTGAGGCAGTGTTTGGATCCTATGGGCAAAACTTAGCTTTCATATTTAGATGATAAACAGAATCAATAAATATGGTATAATTGCTAAGCTAATTATACATATTAGAGGTAATTGGTTGCTAGCAGAAACTAACAATTTTGTTCACAAGAAAAAAAACTTAGGGACTAAATTTCATGATCCAAACACCCTAGTATTTTAGCAGGCACGGAGCCGGCGGTGAGGCGGGGGGCTTGAGCCTCCTACAGCTGCGGTGTCAAAGGAAGCCCTCTTAATTTCTCCTTCAATTTCCGGCAAAATGTGTGCACTAGGAGGGGTTAAAGTTCATTGAACCAACCATCCAACAAAATAAAAGTCCAAAGCCCAACTGATGCTTTTGTTTAGCCCCTTCTATTTTTTTTCCTGGCTTCGTCTATTTTAGTATTGTATCGCCGTTGATCTATATAGGATCCACCGTGGTAAATGGCAATGCCATACTATGGGCTTATTTAGTTTCATAAGAAAGAGTGAAAAATGGAGAAAGTTTATATATTGAGAGACGTGCATTGCGATAGATGACATGAGAATCGAGAGAGAAATTTTATGCATTTTGAAGGATCTGTACCTTTATTGACTCTGTTTTCTTGGTGTCAAACAAGAGTCTTATCTTGGATTCTTTTCAACAGGAAATAAAAGTCCAAAGCCCAACTGATGCTTTTGTTCAGCCCCTTCTATTTTTTTCCTGGCTTCGTCTATTTTAGTATTGTATCGCCGTTGATCTATATAGGATCCACCGTGGTAAATGGCAATGCCATACTGTGGGCTTATTTAGTTTCATAAGAAAGAGTGAAAAATGGAGAAAATTTATATATTGAGAGACGTGCATTGCGAGAGATGACATGAGAATCGAGAGAGAAATTTTATGCATTTTGAAGGATCTGTACCTTTATTGACTCTGTTTTCTTGGTGTCAAACAAGAGTCTTATCTTGGATTCTTTTCAACAGGGGTGTGTGTAAACGTAAAATTCGACGCCGCTGCTCACTGTACGCAAGCAAGCGCACTACCCACTCCCACTCGCACAGCCTTCTCCTCCATTCGAGACAAAGCAAGCAAGAGAGCGGCGGACGGGTCGGGCGGCCGGCGGCTGGTCGCGGCGATGGAGGAACATTTGGACAGGAGCTTCAGGTCGCTTATGGATGAGCAGGGGCCGCCGGAAGGAGACAACCCCTTCTTCAAAGAGGTAATGTTGCTGTCTCGATTGACGTCTGGGGTTTAGAAAAGGGAGGAGCGGAAAAATCCAATACTTTTCGTTGGAATCTTGCTGCAGTTTGAGTATTATTAGTCTCTCCACAGGATTCATGCGGTCGGGTTCTTTACGTTTGGGAAAGCTGGTGGAGAAATTCGGGGGCAAAATCGAATCTTTAGTCATGTAAATGTTAACTTTTTGGCGGGGATAAACCTACAGAAGGAGCCTGAATGCCACTGGTTGCCCAAGGATTCTAGCAGGCCGCTGTATGAGTAATGTTTTGCTGTTGACCTCTACCACATGTTGTTTAAGCTAGGTCTCTACTCTCTAGTACTCGTAAAGAAATGGGAGAAAGGTAATTGGGGCTAGGAAAAAATCGAGTCTTTGGTCATGTCCTATGCAGATTTCCTGACTCACAAGAACTACAGGCATCGCTCTTCAGTAAGTCACATAGACGCCCTTCAGGTGAATTTTCTGAAGAGAATGATGGGTGAACTTATGTATGGGGTACTAAACGCTTCTTAACACATAAAGCGTACCAAAGATTGCTTGGTCCAACAGATGTGCCCAGGATGATCAAATGGATTTGGTAGCCGCGCATCATTTCAGTCAGTTGAAGCATTCCAAATCTTTTCCAACAAAGTGCCTTTTTATTTATTTTATAAGGTATTCTACTTATTGCTAGTTAATTATGTTGGCGCTAGAATCGGGCCAACACACGAACGCGTTAGATCACGCGGCGCGCCGAGGAGCTCGCTGCAGCACCTCTGCGCAGGGGCGTCGGTGTTCTACCGTCGATCCTACCGAGGGGTATCCCGAGGTAGTAGAGTTTCAGGTGGGTTTCGCCGAGATCTGGAACGCAAAGGCTAAGAGACTCAGGATTTTAGACAGTTCGGGCCGCTTAGATGGCGTAATACCCTACGTCCTGTATGGTGGTTGGTATTGATGAGATCGTCTCTTTGGCGGGGGTCCCTGCCCAGCCTTATATACACGGCGGGCAGGGTTACAAGGTCGGTTTCGAGTAGAATCCTAACCAATTACAACTCGTAGAGTGATTTACAAGCCAATCCGAGTAGTTTACAAGTCATACGACTAGTTTCCATAATGAGAAGAGTCCTTGCAGTACTCTACTCGTAGTCTTCACGCCTGGTACGACTCCTTCTGGAGATAATCCATGCGTCCCTGTGGGCCCATGGTCGTACCTCCAACAAGCCCCCAAGCGCTTCATCGTCGAGTATCATCAACCGAGTGCTTGCCAAGCCAATCGAGTGCTTTTTCGAGTTCTTCGAGTGCTTGATCAGTCTTGGACAGGGTCTTGGTTGTCACGAGGCCATGAGGTGCTTAAGCCCCGTTTATTTTGATCAAATCAGTAGTCTTCAAAATATTATATGGTGTGCGATAAAAATCGCACTCCATATGGAGTAGCCCCCGAGCCTTAAGTTGAATCGAAGAATCAGGTTGAGGGTCCACAGAATCTTGAATCTTCATCTTGTTCTTGAAATGTGCAATTTTGGAAAAATTGCACTTGATATCAAGTAGCCCCCGAGCCTTGGGTTGAATCAAAGAATCAAGCCGAGGGTCTTGATTTAAATCTTCATTCTTCAGAAAAAATAAAATCAGCAGTCATTGTATATAACCTATCAGCCCCCGAGCCTTGAAACGATTCAGAATGATCAATTCAAGGGTCCAGCGAGCTTAGTGTTCATCGAATCATCTTGGAGATCATCATCCGAGTGGTAATTTGCGCCCATAAATAATGGTCACATCGAATCTTGTCAATCGAGTTGTTTTCTTGCACCTAGCCCCCGAGCATAGGAGCCAGCGGAGATGCATCGAGTAGTATGTAGTCGAAATAGCCACCATCAATAGAGTAGCAAAACAGAGGAGGTCGTGGTTGACTTGTCACGCCGCGATCTCCCCAGAAACAGGAGTCAGGTGCCAATGTAGTCGAGGCCCCATCATTGGTACTTGGTGACTCAAATATGCTGGAGAAAGGCAACTAGGTAAGCCTGATGACGAACCGAGTTGTAATTTTAGCGTCAGCCCCCGAGCATGGAAGCTGGCGAAGATGTGATAGCACGCTGTGCGGCCTAGAGAGTTGTCATCCGAACAAAGCAGTCGGCGCTTGGCCAATCTTGTTAGAACAAAATTGTACTAAAAATAATTAATACAAGTAACTTAGCTTGTTTGTTGTCATTTGTCGATGAAGTGGACTAGTCAGAGTTGATTTCGACTAGTTTGAGTTCATCACGAGCATGTTGGCGATACGGCAGTACCGCGACACAAGCTGAAGTCGAGCTTTGGCTTGATAACTTGCAACGGGTTGAGGCGACCACCACATTGGTGAATTCCATTAATCATGATGCGCCCGAAGAGTCATCCAAACCACTTTTGCAGTGTTTCCAGGAAGCCCCGGCAAGTTCACTGCCTATTTGAAGAAGACCTGCTGCTATGTGGCAGATTACGTGCTGGCGATTGTCCAGTCCTTTTTCCCAGAAGCGGAGATAGATGATGTTCCGACTGGTAGAGCAGAGGACTATGAAAGGACCCAATTTGATGAACACCTGAAGCACTTTGAGCCCATAGCAGCAGAAGTTGTAGAGAACTTTGAAGCTCTTCTAACTTTGTAATCCTGTAAGAAACAAGATGTATTGCAACATATGTATGATATGTATATATTTAGAGTTAAATGCATGAGGGGCCCTTAAACTTGTCCCGCTGTGCCACTTAGGTCCATAAACTTGCAAAATCGAAATTCAACACCCGGTACTTGTTAAAGTGTGTCATTTAGGTCCATATTCCTTTATAATCTGACCTGGCATGCTGACATGACGCCACATGGGATGACTTTTTGTAAAAAAGACCTCCAAATTCTTCATCTTCCATCTTCACATCCTTCTTCTTCAGTCCCCTCTTCTCCATCAAAACAGAGCATGGCCGCCGGCTTGATTCGTCGAGCTCCGACCATCCCCCTCCAATACACCGCACCCATAGACCCTAGACCACCTGCACTATGCCCTCGAGCTATCATCACACGGCCCCGATGACCAAACCGCCGGAATCAGGCGGATCTCCGGCCGCCCAAGACCACCCGCACCGCCAGCCCATCTCAAGACAGCTTCTCCATCAGCAACAAGAGCTTCTCCGCGCAACCAGAACGGAGCTGCCGTGCGGATGCTACTCAAGAACCACGACTCTTCCGCCACCATTGCTGCAGCTTCTAGGTGCGTTTTGTGGTGGTTGGCGCTCACCTGGAGCTCAAGCTTGTTTGTCCTTCGTATGTGTTTAGCAAATCCCAAACTTTGGGCGGCGACATGGGAGCTTGACCTTGAGGTGGTGATGGCGGATCGAATCGAATCGAAGGAAGCTAGGACGACGGCGCTAGGAGGCGAGTGGAACGGAGCTCGCCCTCGCCGCTGACGAGGAGCCGACGAGCAAGGTCCCGCGCGCACGCTTGTGCCCGTGTCAATTCAAGTCGCCGCACTTACCGAGCCGCCCGCTGTCGCGAGGATCAAGCGCCGCCGACTCGATTCGATCGAGAAGAATGGGAAGAGCAGCGTCCACCTCTACCTCCGCCGCCACCGTTGCTATCCACTACCAGTGCACCGCCGCCGCCGCATTCCCGTGTCGGCCACCGCCAGGAGCTGCCACCCCGCGGTGGTGGTGCCCGTGGAGGAGAGCTCCGCTGCAGCGCTGACCTGCATCGCGCGAGGAAGCTCACCGCCGGCTGGATATCGCCGGTCAATGGCTGTCGGCCATGTTTGACTGGAGGGGAGGGCGTTAACAAAGAAGATACATAATTTGGAGGTCTTTTTTACAAAAAGTCATCTCATGTGGCGCCATATCAGCATGCCAGGTCAGATTATGAAGGGGTATGGACCTAAGTGGCACAGTCGGACAAGTACCGGGTGCTGAATTTTGATTTTGCAAGTTCATGGACCTAAGTGGCACAGTCGGACAAGTTTAAGGGCCCCTCATGCATTTAACTCATATATTTATATATATATGCGCAGTATGAATTGCAACTGCTTTGTGTTGTCTTGACACGATTGTGCCATGAAATTGTTACTCATTTTGCGAGTTATACTTCAAAGCACTTGATAACTGGTACTTGAAGATTTTAAAAATCACTACTCATACTGTGGAGTAGACTCTAGAGTACTTTCAAATAAGTACTCAGAGATTTTAAAATCACTACTCATTTTGTGGAGTAAACTCTAGAGTACTTTCAAATAAGTACTCAAAGATTCTAAATTACTACTCGTCTTTCGAAGTAGACTCTAAAATACTTTCAAATAAGTACTCAGAGATTTAAAATTACCGCTTGTGGGTAGTTGCTTTATAAGGCTAGCTGGCCTCTACAGGTGTTCAGCATGGTCTTAGTTAAAACTAAGTACCCAGGGATCCTAGAAAGTAGTCATGTGAGCTACTCTTCGGATTTTGACCGATGTATACATTGTTGAATCAACACGTATCAAAGGGAACTCTGGAAGTATTTTAAGCTAGAGTAGTCTTATAAACGAAGTATCACCACATCTTCAGGGACGGCCGCCTTGTGTGGTCCGGGTTCCTTGCTGGGGACCTCGTACTCTGACTGCTTCAGCTTCTAAGCCGCTGCGAAGATCTGGGCCATAGCGTTGGGTACCTGAGTGGTAGCCGCAAACTCCACAGCCTCTCTGTCGCAGTTGTATGATCGTCGCAAGTCGCCGCGGATAGAGATGACGCCTCTAGGTCCTGGCATCTTGAGGACGAGGTAGACATAGTGTGGTATGGCCATGAACTTGGCCAAAGCAGGACGTCCAAGGATCGCTTGATAGGAGGTCTCGAAGTCCGCCACCTCGAACTTGATGTACTCCGTCCTGTAGTTCTCCTGCGTGTCGAATGTGACTGGTAATGTGACTTGGCCGAGAGGGAGACTGCCATTTCCAGGGACAATGCCGTAGAGCGGGGATTCGGTGGGAGTCAACATTTTCGGGATGTCGAGTCCCATCCTCTTCAGGGTGCCAGAGAATAGCACGTTCAGCCCCGCCCCGCCGTCGATGAGCACCTTGGTGAGTTGTGATCCTGCCACCGTGGGGTCCAGGACGAGTGGTAATTGCCCTGGTTCGTCGTAGCTGTTCCACTGATCTGCCCTGGAGAAGGTAATTGGAACCTCCGAGTACTTTAGGTACCTTGGGACGGCTGGCTCAATTGCCATGATGTGCCGCAGAGCGAGCTTATGCTTCCTCCGAGTGGGGAAACCATAGTCGCCGTCCATGATGACCATGAGCATGTTCTTAGGCTTCTAGAACTTGTTCGTCTGGTCCTCGTCGTCTTCTTCATCTTCGTCGTCGGCCTTTTCCTTGTTCTTGGCTTCAGGATCGAGTGGTTCCCTTGCCGGCTTCTTCTTGGCCTTGTTCTCTCGATCCTTTTCGGCGTATATGCGTTGGAGATCATAGCATTGGCCCATGGTGTGCTTATGCTTTGGGTGCATTGGGCACGGCCTGTCCATGATCTTCTCAACGTCGCTCTTGCCGGGGTAGTTCTTCTTTTGGCTTCGCATGCCAGTATCCAGAGTCGCGACTGTGTCGTCTGGCTTGCGCTTGTTGTGCTGGGAGCCCTGCTGGCCTTTGTTGTCTTGCCTCTCCCTACCCTGGGGAGGGCCATATTTCTCGAGGTCGCGGTCTTCTTGCTCAGACCACGTCTCAACTTGGTCCTGCAGGGCATCCAGAGTCCTTGGACGATGCAGGCCAAATTGCCTGTCAAAGAACCTGTTGGTGATGCCGTTCTGGAACAAGTCGATGTAGTCGCAGTCAGAGACGTCCACCACCAGAGTCTTGATTTCCATGAAGCGACACATGTAGTTGCGCGCGCTTTCTCCTTTGTGCTGTTTGCACATGGCGAGGTCGTGTCGAGTCTTGGGGCGATTGTATGTGCCTTGGAAGTTTGACACGAAGATCTTCTTCAGGCGTTCCCAGGAGTCGATGGAGCGTCATGGCAGGTTTCGAACCATGTGAGTGGAGCGGGCTGTTGACGGCCGTTATATGCCATTATTGGCCGTCAACCCTGGCATGAAACAAACACCAAACTAGACATAGGGGTTAAATTCTAACTATTTCCACTAGCTTTGGTGAATTGTTGATTTCAGGAGGCCACATCTGGATACAATGATAAAAACATGCAAAATACATATAAAAGTGGCACCATTGGAATGCACCATTGCGAAGGCCTCGTCGAGACGATCGAAATGGATATTTGGATGACCCAATTCGGAGTCCGGACGAGAAAGTTACGCCTCCGGGAAAATCGCCGGCGAAACCTGCCAGGCCGGTCGGCCTGACTTAGGCCGATCGGCCTGGACAAGGCCGGCCGGCCTACAATGGTCCCCAAAATGCTCCAAACTTTGCACAAGGACCCTAGGGAGTCACCAATGGACCCCCAAGCAAGAATTGACAAGAATAAATGAAGTTAAGACCGAAAGGCCTAGGCCATGGATTGGAAAGGTCCACCTACCTAGGATTCTCGGACAACTTCAACTCAACTGCAACCAAAACCGCCTCAAAGGACAACATGCAACCGTTGGTGAGCGAGTCGGTGCAACGGAGGGCCGAGAGGGGCCAGTGCCAGGCCGAACGGCCTCCCCTAGGCCGGCCGGCCCCCAACTGTCAAGCTTGAGGTGAACGCCACCACAACCGTCATCAGGACATCATCAGGAGCGTCCACAAGAAAGACGGTGCCAGATGGCGACAGACCCAGGCCGAACGGCCTAGATCAGGCCGGCCGGCCTACTTTTGTGGCTGTTACGCCTCCCCTTTCGCGTGGAAGCTAAGCAAGCATGTGGCTTAACATCTACGCTGGCTTCCATGCTTGGGAGGCTATAAAAGGCGCCCTTCACCCCCACTCAAGACACAACAAAATAGAGGAGAAGTGCTACCACTTCCATACTTAGAAAATAGGGAGAGAGGTGAGGTGAGAGTCCGGGAGAGAAGCCGGAGCTGTCGGCTTCTCTTCCACTTTGTACCTCGGCGGATGCGGCTCAACTTCGAGTAACATCCGGGTCTTGTCTGGTAACTCTGGCTTCCTTCTGATTTATTAAGCATTCAGTCTTGCTAGCTTGTTCTCTGGTTCCTCGTTCACTACTTAGTAGTGGGTGCTTTGCTCTGAATTCAAGTGAAGTAGTAATTATTAGTATAGGCGTGGTGCCTAGACTAGTCGTTACCTTGGTTTGCACCCAGTTCAACGGAATAGTTGTGGTAGCCGGCAGGTGGTGACAGCCCTGTCCGGCCGACGTAATCCACCACGTTAGTTCTGGTCTGTAGGACTTAGGGGTAGGCGGTACCACTCCCCTTCTCATCCCTTTCTGTGAGTGGTGGTGTCTCAGGCGCCCGAAGTGAACTCTCTTGAACAAGTCTGACTTGCTTGATTTATCGAAATATCCAGTATTGCTACACAAGTACCCTCTCTACCCTCAGCCTTTTTATCTCTTCTTTTCTTTTTGTTGTCATCCATATCCCCCATATTACCCTTTCGGACGAATTAATTAAAGGATTAGTACACTTCTCGTTCCCCGTGGAAATCGATCCTTGGAATACTCCCGGGTGAAAGCTACATCGGTATCCGTACGCTTGCGGATTTATCTGTAGGTCATAAGAAATACCAACAAGCTTTCTGGCGCCGTTGCCGGGGAACGGTAGCTGTTCTTATCCCGAACCTAGTTCGTCCACATACCATCCACCTACCATCATGAATTCCACTCCTACCTTATATCAATTCTCAGCTCCAAAAGCTGAAGATCTGGAGCCACCACCATCGTCTCACCCCATAAAAAGCTCTGGCTACGGAATACACACAAAATTCATAGCCAAGATCAGAGAGAATCCATTTTCTGGAGCTGAAGGGGAGAATCCTTATGTTCACATACGAGGAATTTGAGCAAATTTGCTCATGTCTCGTGATTACGGGGATGGCCCAACAAACTCTGAAATGGAAGGTGTTTCCCTTCTCTTTGACGGGTCGAGCGAAGATATGGTGTGATCGCTATCGTGGGAGAGTGAAGGGAAGTTGGGAGACACTACGAGATAAATTTGCTTAACCTTCTTCCCTGAATCTCAGGTCGCTGACCTTCGAATCGAGGCCCTCACCTTCAAACAAAGGGAAGGAGAATCACTAGGGGCCGCTTGGGCTCGATTTACCTATCTTATGGCCACGGGACCTGATCTGGGGATTCCTGAACCCATCCTTCTAATACATTTTAGAAGAGGTCTTCAAATCGAATCAGCCGAATTCCTAGATTCGTCCTCAGGAGGATCTTTCACTCATTTGACACCCAGTGAGGGAAGGGCCATTCTAGACAAAATTCTAGAGAACACCCCTTACACTGGGATCTATGATGAATTCCCGGAAGAAATTTCTGAGGAGGCCATAGAAGAGACATCCTCGTCGGAAGATGAGAAAGCATCACAAGAATCCACACCAATCGTAGTACATCTTTCCGATACTCTCCCTGAACCAACACCCTCTTCTGTCCAAATCTATCACTCTAAAAATTCTCTGACAGATCCTTTCCACAGGCCTACGATACCTCCTTTGCCTCCTGATCCTCCTAATGAAACATCTCTTAAGGAGGCTATGAATCAGGAGTGGTTGTGTGGAGCGAGATGCTATTCCGAAGAAATTTGGATTAGTACTCCCTCTACGATCCTTCCTTGTTCTATAAGGGGAATAACCGTAGAAGCCCATCTTAACCCCATCATGGAGATTAATGTGATGCCATGGCACTTAGCGTACACTCTATTGGGCAGTGTCTCGCTAAGGCCGTCCGACAAGCTCCTCAAGAGTTGTCCCTTGGGACACATCCTTGAATGTCGGGGGGTTGCTTATGCCATGCCACTCATGATAGACAAGATCGAGGTAAGCTTAGACTTTCACATCTTTGATATACTCGATCTTGATCTACTCCTAGGCCGCCCGCTAATAGATTTATTTGAAAAATCTCATGGGAGCTAGATGGAAGGCTTAGGAAAGTCGCCTTCACCACCACTACCTCTTGGCTGAAAAATCCTTTGGCAAGGCCTTTTCCCAAGCCAACCTCGTTTGAGAGTGTGATGTATGTATCTCCGTTCACATCATCCGAGCCTGTTCTCTTTGAGGATGCGGTCTCCGCTCTCAAAGATTACGAGTCAGAAGAGACCCTTCACCTTTGTGAAGACGAACGATCATCATCACCCTCAAACGAGTTTGAGCCTCTTCCCACTGGCCCTTACTATGTTGTTTCCGACCATGATCGAAAAGCAACATCAAGCTTCCACGATGAATCTCTTGAGATAGAGAACCCATGGGCCATGGAAGATTGTAAAACACTAACTTTGGAGTCCAAAGAAAATAATCTCTTAGATGAGCATGGAAGTTTTATTCTTGAAGTCATACATAGACCATGCTCATTCACTGCCTCTCCAAAGTTAACCACGTCTAGTGCCCCGAGCACACACGAAGACTACAACCACCTCAAGGTCTTCTTGTACAAAATGTTTAGAAGGTTGGTTGTAGATGCATATGTTTACCATAAGCATTGCAAATCTCGTGGTTGCTCTATTGCACTAACCTTGCAGCTAAAAGCTTCATGACACATCAACAATTGGTGATGAGACGGGAATGACATCACCAATGGTAGTCGCAAGAGAATGTTCCCAAGGTCAAGCTTATGACCATAAACAAAGCACTGCCGGGAGATAGCCCGGATGATTAGCATTTATTTCCTTTCGAATAAAAAGCAAGATCATATCTTTAGGATAAAGTTGTCTTTCGGGTATTTTTGGTTGCTAACCATTGCAGGTAGAGATCAAGAAGAACGATGGACAAGTAAAGCCTAAGAGCATGAGAACTACATCAACTACAACACCTTAGTACGTCTTGGTGAGGGAACATTATGGAAGGAAGCTTGAACTCCACACACTTGATTTGTGTTGCTTAGCAATCCAAAATCCAAGTGTGGGGGAGGTATGTGAGTATCCCAAGTAAAGTTCCTTTCATGCCAAGCTTGCTTTGGTTTGGAGTTGGTGTTTGTTCGTGCATCTTGCCCAAAAAAATAAATAATAATAATAATAACTTGAATAAAGGCTCCCTGGTTTTCGAACCAGTAGAGCCCCTCTTTTTGTTTCCACCTTTTTGTTTTGAATAACAGTACCAGCATGAGTACAAGTGTGGGGGAGATCTCTCAAGCTCATCATCAACATACACATTCGAGGCTCCCCACGAAGGTGTCGCACAACATCGACTGCGCTAACATGACAAGAAAAAAAAGGGCGATGGTATGTGCACTCCACCTCTTGCTCCTTAATTCATGAGTTTGATTGAATTTCAATCCCTATCATTAAAATCAATCTCAAGATAAAATAATTCACCCTGCTATGCCTACCCTCCATGCTCCCATGTTTGGCTTGCATATGTTCTATTCCTCGCTTCATCTTGCCACTTGTGAATAAATATTTTTAGGGAACCATGTTCATCTAAGTAGTTGATGTTTGAGATATGGTTTGAGGATATGATCTTCACTCTTAATGTTTGAGTGCTTGGGAAATTTATTTGAAAATTTGAAAACCCTTTGCAAAGCCCCTCTTTGATATGCCAAAGTCCTACCAAAGCCATATGTTGAGTTATCTTGAAAACCATGTACACATATGCTACTTGTCATTGCATTGAGCTTTGTCAAATTGTTGCGACCCTTATGAGAATTCTTTTCATGCTTTCATGATCAAGATCACGTACACGTTTATCCCCCTTGCTATACTTCTACACTAGAAGTTAGCATTGTATCATTCATCCATCCATTCCACAAAATAAATGCTCCATCATGTATGTGCAAATCTCACTCCACAGTATTGTTACAAAAGAGACATGGCTATCGAAGAAAAAAATATATATGGACACATGAAGGTCCACGCAAAAAAAAGGAAAATAAAGGAAAAAAAAGAAAAAAAGTTGGACACATGAAGGTCCAAGAAAGAAAAAAAAATTCTGATAGCCATGTTCTCAAAAGATTTTATTTAAAGGAGAGAGACCACACACAAAGGAGTTGTTTATTCCATCCACCACCCATCATACCCATACACGTGCACATCTTGATCCGATTGTATGATTTGATTTCTTCTTGGATCCACTCTTTGACTTTGCAATACATGTGATGCAAGTATGCCTCATCTTCATACCCTACCTTGAGCTCCACATATAGCCATCTTTAGAAGTAGGATGAAGAAAGGCAAGTTAATGCCTTGGTGAGGATATATACACATTGAGAGATCCGAGAGAATCAAATGAGGAGCAATGCAAAGGTTTGTTTTGAAAACTTATTGAAAAATCCCAAGCTACTTGACACATGGAGTTAAAGTGATTTGATTCACGACCGTTCCATTCCTCAACTACTCAAGATGGCATGATAGACACTACAAAATTCACAAGTACAAGGTATGGCTTGGAATATTTCGTATGCTTGTTCCATTTCCTTGGATATCATGTCTCGTCTTAGTCCCTACTCCTCGCTCGAGGACGAGCAAGGGTCTAAGTGTGGGGGTGTGTTGACGGCCGTTATATGCCATTATTGGCCGTCAACCCTGGCATGAAACAAACACCAAACTAGACATAGGGGTTAAATTCTAACTATTTCCACTAGCTTTGGTGAATTGTTGATTTCAGGAGGCCACATCTGGATACAATGATAAAAACATGCAAAATACATATAAAAGTGGCACCATTGGAATGCACCATTGCGAAGGCCTCGTCGAGACGATCGAAATGGATATTTGGATGACCCAATTCGGAGTCCGGACGAGAAAGTTACGCCTCCGGGAAAATCGCCGGCGAAACCTGCCAGGCCGGTCGGCCTGACTTAGGCCGATCGGCCTGGACAAGGCCGGCCGGCCTACAATGGTCCCCAAAATGCTCCAAACTTTGCACAAGGACCCTAGGGAGTCACCAATGGACCCCCAAGCAAGAATTGACAAGAATAAATGAAGTTAAGACCGAAAGGCCTAGGCCATGGATTGGAAGGTCCACCTACCTAGGATTCTCGGACAACTTCAACTCAACGCAACCAAAACCGCCTCAAAGGACAACATGCAACCGTTGGTGAGCGAGTCGGTGCAACGGAGGGCCGAGAGGGGCCAGTGCCAGGCCGAACGGCCTCCCCTAGGCCGGCCGGCCCCCAACTGTCAAGCTTGAGGTGAACGCCACCACAACCGTCATCAGGACATCATCAGGAGCGTCCACAAGAAAGACGGTGCCAGATGGCGACAGACCCAGGCCGAACGGCCTAGATCAGGCCGGCCGGCCTACTTTTGTGGCCGTTACGCCTCCCCTTTCGCGTGGAAGCTAAGCAAGCATGTGGCTTAACATCTACGCTGGCTTCCATGCTTGGGAGGCTATAAAAGGCGCCCTTCACCCCCACTCAAGACACAACAAAATAGAGGAGAAGTGCTACCACTTCCATACTTAGAAAATAGGGAGAGAGGTGAGGTGAGAGTCCGGGAGAGAAGCCGGAGCTGTCGGCTTCTCTTCCACTTTGTACCTCGGCGGATGCGGCTCAACTTCGAGTAACATCCGGGTCTTGTCTGGTAACTCTGGCTTCCTTCTGATTTATTAAGCATTCAGTCTTGCTAGCTTGTTCTCTGGTTCCTCGTTCACTACTTAGTAGTGGGTGCTTTGCTCTGAATTCAAGTGAAGTAGTAATTATTAGTATAGGCGTGGTGCCTAGACTAGTCGTTACCTTGGTTTGCACCCAGTTCAACGGAATAGTTGTGGTAGCCGGCAGGTGGTGACAGCCCTGTCCGGCCGACGTAATCCACCACGTTAGTTCTGGTCTGTAGGACTTAGGGGTAGGCGGTACCACTCCCCTTCTCATCCCTTTCTGTGAGTGGTGGTGTCTCAGGCGCCCGAAGTGAACTCTCTTGAACAAGTCTGACTTGCTTGATTTATCGAAATATCCAGTATTGCTACACAAGTACCCTCTCTACCCTCAGCCTTTTTATCTCTTCTTTTCTTTTTGTTGTCATCCATATCCCCCATATTACCCTTTCGGACGAATTAATTAAAGGATTAGTACACTTCTCGTTCCCCGTGGAAATCGATCCCTAGAATACTCCCGGGTGAAAGCTACATCGGTATCAGTACGCTTGCGGATTTATCTGTAGGTCATAAGAAATACCAACACGGGCTCGAGTGCCATTGGGAAGTATCTGCACTTGATGGCGGTGTTGCTACCCGCGCACTCAATAGCTGTAGAGTAGATGCGCAGCTACGACTCAGGGGAGGTCTTGCCATCGTACTTCTCGAAGCCGACTGGTTTGAATGGTTGCGGGTAAACCGCAATCCGGATGTCCCTAGAGAACATTGGGTACTCGTCTTCTTCTTCCCTGTATCCCCGGGCTTCATCACACCTCTTGGATTCAAGGATGGAGCGCGCGTCGCGGTTGACGTTGATGGTTTGCCGGAGGTCGACACTGTGTGCCGGCCTGTGGGATGACGTGGCAGCGTCGTTGCGGTGAGTACGTCCGCCTCGTTGGCGATCATCCTCTGGTCGGTGTGGGGGTGCGCCTTCTACGTGGTTGGCTTCTCCTAGTCGGCTTGGATTTGGTGGGCGATGCCTGTCGCGGGGAGGTTGACGTCCGCTGCTTTCGACTTCTTCGCTTGGGGCTGCTCGGCCGCTGCGCGATGGTGCGGCGGCGATGGCCTTGTCGAGAGTGCGGACCATGTCGTTGATCCGTTCGAGTACAGCTGCCGTTTCTGGGTTCTTGGCAGGCTGTGGACGTGATAGGCAATCTCCATGGCGTTAGCCATAGGAGAGTCGTAGCGTGCCACCCGTGCGAACTCTTGAGCGAGGTTGCGTCCAGCCATGACGCGATTGCGAGCGTTTAGGCGGCGCTGAGCCCTCCTGTTGTTCCGGATTTCTCTGTCCATGGCCGCTTGGGCGGATTCGCCAGCGGGTGCGTCTTCGTTCACAGAGATATCTCCTTCTAGCTCAAAAGCGTAGCGCGGGTCGTTGTCGACGTCACCAGCTGCTGCTGCGCCAGCCATGAAGACTTGTCGATTGGGTTCGACAGAGTCGCTGGAGCTTGGGGTGACGAGTTCCATAGAGCTTTCCTCTTCTGACAGCAGCGGTGTGCCGTACTGGAACGGCAGGTCGTCAGTAACTTCAGACCCAAAGAGTACAAAGATCTGGCGGGACTCGTAGACATCCCGTGGGATCCTGTCTCTTTGGTACTCTGATCTTCCTTCAGGCGTGGCGTAGATCACGAGGTCGTGTTCGCCATCGTCTTGTAGTGTCTCCTCGTCCGAGTCCGAGTGGCATTCGAGGACTGCTTGGCTCAAAGAGTTGGCGTGTCCTGCCAAGACTCGGACTGAGACGTGCCGCGTCGAGTCCATGACGGACTCGGTCTGGCTCCGTATCGCCTCACAATATGCGTGGGTCGAATTGCGGAGTCCAAACGGGAATTGGGGTGGGAGGGTTGTTTGCTTCTCTGAAGTCGTGATTGACTCGGACTCTTGCCCGCGGATCAGGTCTACGAGCGTGATCTCGCCGAGTTGTTCGGCCAAATCTTCCACGATGGGCGCTTGCTCCTGCTTCAGCTCCGCAGGTGTCTCGATGTAGCTGTAGAAGCCACCCGAGCCGTCGGCGACGTAGACCCACGAGCCAAAGTGGAACGTTGTGCCCTCCTGAGGCGCTTCAGCTTGAATGTAGGTCACCATTGCATTCTCCACGGGATCTTCGAGGAAAACCCTACCTGGCGCGCCACATGTCGGTGTTCTACCGTCGATCCTACCGAGGGGTATCGCGAGGTAGTAGAGTTTCAGGTGGGTTTCGCCGGGATCAGGAACGCAAAGGCTAAGAGACTTAGGATTTTAGACAGGTTCAGGCCGCTTAGATGGCGTAATACCCTACGTCCTGTATGGTGGTTGGTATTGATGAGATCGTCTCTTTGGAGGGGGTCCCTGCCCAGCCTTATATACACGGCGGGCAGGGTTACAAGGTCGGTTTCGAGTAGAATCCTAACCAATTACAACTCGTAGAGTGCTTTACAAGCCAATCCGAGTAGTTTACAAGTCATACGACTAGTTTCCATAACGAGAAGAGTCCTTGCAGTACTCTACTCGTAGTCTTCACGCCTGGTACGACTCCTTCTGGAGATAATCCGATGCGTCCCTATGGGCCCATGGTCGTACCTCCAACTGGGCGGTCACACCGGATCTGGAGACCGGTTGGACCGGGTTTCGCCGGACAGCCCGACGAGAAACGAACGAACGCTCGCCCGGAAGGGACCCTATTAGGGCAAGCGCACCTTGGGTTGTTCTAGGGTCGGCAGGCCACCTAGAACGCCCTCAATCGCCGTAGAGACGAAGGAAGAACATCAAGTATGAGGTTGGAAAAGTTTAGGGCAAAGAGAAAAGTAAAAAGATAAAAGTATTTCATAGATTCGATTGGATACCCTCAATCGGCCGCGGCCCTTTATATTTATATGGAGGGGAGGTCTTGCCCCATTAGTAGTCGAAATCCTTACAAATTTCGTGTTGAAATACAAGTCAACTCTGATTACACAGTCCAAAACCGGTCTAACCGCCCCTGGACCCGGTTTAACCGCCCCTGGCAGGTGCAGATCTTCCCGAGGTCATATATCCTTCATCCAGACTCCAAATTAGGCGATCCACATATGAATTTTGATCAGCTCGACGAGACGAAGATGATGATGCAGTCCAATTTGCATTTTGAGCATTTTTACCAGACTGGTCTAACCGGTATTTGTTGGCGGTCGATATCTATGACTTTTACCGCCAACATTTCTCCGGATTTCATGCTCATATAGTGATAATCATGCTAATATCATTTATACTAATGAGTTCCACAAGTTTTGTGCAATTTGTGAGCAAAGAAACAAACAGGAAAAACAGGAGGCCAAACTGGCACAGGGCCAGGCCGGCCGGCCTAGCCTAGGCCGACCGGCCCCCTTCTGCCTCTTCTGGACATGGTTTTGATCCAAAAGCTATCTAACACACCAAGGATGATCATGAGCCGTGAGTTTGATGTCGGTTTGATCCGAGGACTCGAAAGGCCTAGCCATGGATTGGAGGGTCCACTTACCTTGGATTCTCGGACAACCTCAACTCAACGCAACCAAAACCGCCTCAAGGGACAACATGCAACCGTTGATGAGCGAGTCGGTGCAACGGAGGGCCGAGAGGGGCCAGGGCCAGGCCGAACGGCCTCCCCTAGGCTGGCCGGCCTCCAACTGTCGTAACCGTCACCAAACCAGCAACTACCGACCTCAGGACATCATCAGGAGCGTCCACAAGAAAGATTGCGCCAGATGGCAGAAATTACAGGCCGAACGGCCTCCTTCAGGCCGGCCGGCCTGGAAGCATGGCCTCTACGCTTGATCTTTCGCGTGGATGTTAAGCAGGAGGTGTGCGTCACTCCTACGTAGGCCTTCGCCCTTGGAGGGCTATAAAAGGCACCCTTCACCCCCACACAAGACACACCATCCATTGGAGAGAAGAGAAGGCTCAAGATGTAGTCCACTATTATCTTAGAGTTGAGTAGAGTAGAGAGAGAGTGGGTGAGTTGCTCGGGTGATAGCCGAGCTTTGTAGAGAGAGTCCGGGATTTCTTCCTCGGTCTCGTCTCAACATTTCCGCCCCCGAGGAATAAAGCTTCAGAGATATCTTCAGTAAGTTCCTCGGTCTCTTGCCTTAGTACCTCGCTAGTTTACTCTTTACTTTCAGCAATTTATCTTGGCTATCTATGATCTGCGGGTACCTGAGTCCGCGCGAGTGACAGCGACTCTTGTTTGGGGTTTCCTCTATAGCCCTTCGCGTTGGGTGGAGGTCAGTGGCTGAAAGCTTAGGCATGGTGCCTGTGCTGGCTAGTCACCTCAGGTTGTGTTGCACCCCATGGAACTGCAGTGGTAGGCGGCAGGTGGTGACAGCCCTGTCCGTCCTTTGTACTCCACCACGTTCAGGTGTACTCATAACAGTAGTGCTGAGCCCGGAAGAACCCCTCTCTCATCCCGTTCTGAGTTCTTCCCGTTCTAGCCGTCGAAGCAGATCATGTTAGATTAAGATAGGTTGTCTGGGGTAACGAGTGGCTAAGTAAGGTTAAGCTCTCTACACCCTTTACCCTTTCCTCCCCTGGTGGGTCCGGTTAGAAAAGTTCTAGACTAGTCGCGTCTGCCGTTCCTTGGATTTGACATCCAGGTTTCTACTCCCCTGGTGAAAGGCTACAATGTACTCCGTGCGCTTGCGGATTTAGTTAGGCTAAGGAGTGGCAACAAGCTTTTCTGGCGCCGTTGCCGGGGAACGGTAGCAACACTAGTGTAGGATTTTTTTTAGCCGTACACTTTATCCCCATAACCATCTACCACATGGAGTTTTCTCCTAGTTATCAGGCGGTTCCATTTCGCGAGTGTTTGGAATTGCCACCATCCTTCCACCCTGTTATCTGATGGCTTCGAGATCCGCCCCAATCTCGTTGCCATCGTTTGTTTACACTCCTTGCAATAGATGAGGAGAAGTTCTCTCCTAACATTCCCGGGATGAACCAAGACGGAACTCTTCCTGTTTTTCTCTGACGGGGGAAGCAAAGTTTTGGTACAATCGGAGTGCAAGAGGAGTTGGAGGAGATTGGATAAAAGTGAACGTTGAAGTTTGTCTGTTTGTCTATCCCATCCCCAAAGCTCAGAGATGAGCTACTTGGAGCAACCTGGGAGAAGTTTGGTATGTTGCTCATACAACGAACGTTGGTAGATTGAGACATAGTGCTCATCCTTAGGATCAGTTTTCTGACCCTCCCACCGACTTCCCCATGAACCAAACAGCAAATCCTCACACTTTCATTAGATCCACCGCCTCCAACCACACGTCGTGAGCAAACAAAAACCCCCAGACCAAGAGAATTCCCTTAAGGATCTGCCACGTTAGGTGTGCACGCTCAAGGTCTGAGTAATTCATTCCGAAAGTCACGACCACAGACCAAGGGTCTATCTGTGGTTACGAGCAAGGAATGACGGAGGAAGCAGAAGCTAGTCGACCCTAGCTTTAATGCCCTCCACCTATTGAGGGGACTGACACACAAGAAGTTGTCGATGATTTTTCATAAGCACCTGAAAGGGATAAACGGCCAGATGTTGGAAAACAAAGGAATTATCCGAGTTGTGCCTGAGGGGCGCAACAGAGTGATCCTAGATTTCCACATCTTCGATATCCTCAAAGGTGACAAAATCTTATTGTTGGATCAGCCAATAGAGCATCTTGTCAACTTAATCACGATCGAGCTATAGCTCAGAGTTGACAAAGAAAACATCCTGATCAACCTTGCATGATCAGTGAGTTCAGCCTTGCACGATCATTATCGCAAAGGGCTAGACAGACCCCTGCGAAGAACCAATGAGCATATTTTTCAGATGCTCACCCAATCCCAAGGGCAGAACCGGGCAGTTAAGCTCGACATGGTGGAGAACCACAGC